>SJXQ01003341.1:0-50507 GCA_006408695.1 Aepyceros melampus | reverse complement strand
AGGCTGGGTGGGGGGGCGGGGGTGAGTGGGGGGAGAAGGCGGCAGATGCAGCCACCTGGCTTTCTCCACCACAGCCCAGGGTGGGGTGGGAGTGGGCAATAAACTTGAAGAGCTAAAGAGTCCATATGGGCGGAAATGACTTCTAGGGAGGAGCAGGGTTAGGCCCTGGAGGGTCACTTGGGAGCTTCCCCTCAGGGGCGGCGGCAGAAGAGAAACATCCCCCCTTTCTGGGGAAGTTTTGTCTTAGGACTCCCGCTCCCCACCCCCAGGGGCATGGGGCAGTGTATGAAAACACAGAGTCTAAGGCCCCAGAGCTGCTGATTCAGCAGGTCTGGGGTGGGGTCCGAGATTGTTTATTTCTAACAAGTTCACAGGTTGATGCTGATGCTACTGACCTGGGTCCACACCTTGAGAATCGCTGGAGCTTTCTAGAGGCATGGACAAGCTGACCTGCCATGTGGGGAAGCTCAGAACAGAAGGTCAGCAAATGGCTGTCTTCAATGATCTTTTAGCTGACCCTCTGGGGGCGGTCTGGGGTGGTGAGGCAGACGAGTGGACAGCTGACCGGTCCATCTCCTTCCTTCTTCCCACTCCACTGGGGAACAGGGAGGCATATGGCTGAGGTGGGAAATCAGGGGTGGCCTCCTGGAAGTGTGCACGCTTGTGCATGCATGTGGGTGCGTGTGTGTGTGTGTGTGTGAGTGAGAGAGAGAAAGAGAGGGCACACGTAATGGAACTGGCACTAGCTTTTCCCTGCCTCAGGGACTCATCTGAACTGCTGACTCTTCCTCCAGTTCCCACTGTTTGACCTCAAATAAGTGTCCACAGCTTTCTAGGACTCTCTCTTCCATGGAAGTAATTTCACGGGGATTCCCCTCCTGGTCTCTCTGCTGCTCAGCTCACACCCATCTCTCATGCCAACCCAAACACCTGCCTCCTCCAGGAAGGTCTCCCTGGCTGCTCAGTCCTTCTCTGCCCCGTGCCCCCGGCTGTCCTCATGCCATAATGGCTGGACCGCACATCTTCTTCTCCTGTTTAGCCAAGAGTGCCTTCATGTGGCTGAGCCACAGCAGGTGCTTGGTAAATAATTCTGAGGCGAGTTTGATTTAGGGTAGAGCTGGGAGAACCAGGAGTGGGAGGCAAGGAATGGCAAGGCCACGGGCTCCCAACTGCTGAGCTAAAAGTGGAAAGTACAATCACAGCGGCAGAGGCTTGGCCTTCTTCCTTCTCTCGCCATCTGTTTCGCAAGGAAGGGAGCAGAGAGAGGCCACAGCATGTGTTCCTCACTTGCTGGAGTCACGGGTTGCAGCAGAGAAGGAGTTAGGGAAGGAAGCGATCTTCCTGTCCCAGGGAAGGCCCCTCTGGCTACCCTGCTTATCCAAGCCCCAAACTGAGGACCCTCCTCATCCCTCACACCCATATCCAATCCCACAGGAAGTCCAGGCGTCTTTCTGCAACATGTCCTCAAATCCATCCACTTCTCTCTGACAGTGCCCTTGCCCAGGCCACCTTCTCCACCCACCTGGAGCCCTGAAATAGTCTTCTCTCATGATGCTCTGCTCCACTTCTCTTTCTCCTAACCCACTCCAGCCAGAGGGATGCTGCAAAAATGTCAGTCACGTCACTTTCCAGCTTAGAGACTTTCAAAGTGTCCCCACCACTCTTCAAATTGAGTCCAGACTCCTGGCCACAGCCTTCCAGACCCTTCCTGGGTCGGTCCCCACTCCAACCTCACACCTCCTGCTTGCCCTCCCGCCGCCCTTTCTGCTCCCTGTGCCGTGCAGTCCAGCCCTTCCCCCTGGCCTTTCTGCTCTAACTCTTCCTCGGTCAGGACACCCACCCTGAGACTCTGTATCTGGTAGCCTGTTCACCCACAATTCAGGAGCACGCTGCAAGGTGCTGGCCACCACTGGTTGGTTGACTGAGTGACTGGTTGTGAGAGACACTCTCAGCCCTGGAGGGATTAAAATTGAAGGATTTCCAGCCCCAGGGCAACCCAGAGGACAAAGATTTCAAATATAAGTGGATGCCTAATTTTTTACGCTCCTGTTAGGAGACCCAGACTCGTCTGAGTCGCTAGGTGAGAAGGGCTTCTTCACCATGCCTAAGGAGGATGAGGCCCCACCTCCCGCCTGTGCAGGCAGCAGGAAGTCTCTGTGAGGGCCAGGGGTGTCACTCACATCACTGAATGCTGCCCCTGGGGCTGTTGGGCATACAGGGCCATCCGCAGCACCCCGCGGAGCTTATTGCTAGAGTCTGTTTTGGGGAGCTGGGAAAGAGACCAGTGATGCCTTTATCCTGGGAGGAGAGGGCAGGGAGGAAAGAGAATTCGTGGCCACTTCCAGGTCTTCACACAGTGGTTTCTGCAGGGACAGTTTTATTTTATGTTTTTTTTTCCTTTTTTTTGCTACAAAATCTCTGGTTAAAATACTAAATCTTAAGTGGTCAATAAAAGGCAAAAAGACAATATCTGACCCCATCCTCCCTCCGGTCCTGCAAGACGGTGAACTAATAGACCAACATCCACCCCCCACAGGTGCTGGGAGGACTTCAAGAGCTGTGGAGCCCCCACCTCCACCCCGCAGTGTCCGTCACAGGTCTTGTTGTCCTGCGTTCTGCAGATGGGGTGGGTGTAGGGTGGGGATATTGGAAGAGGAGGACTTCCTGGCACCTCTAAAATTATACGGCAAAGAGAAAGAATTCAAAGAAAGGACGGAAAAAGGGGGGAAATGACAGTATTGCTTCTCGATATGCTTCTAATTTGGAGATCCTGGCAAAAGGCTGGGAGACAGCGTGGCAGGGTGAGTGGAGCACTGACCCAGAGCCAGGAGACCGAGTCTAGATGCCACCCTGCCCCAGCCTCGGGGCTTGCCACCATCTCCCTCCGACTCCACGTACCCTCTGCCCACGAAGGAGCCAAGGGGAGAGCCCCCAGCCCGGCTCCCGCCCGCGCTGCGAGTCTGGGATTCTATTTAAGAACACGCAGCCCATCTGGTTCCCATTGAGCAGGCTGCGTTTTCTCAAGTGCTGCCCCCACCCCCCCCCCCCAGCCCGTTGCAATCCAGATCCCACCATGTGACCCCATCTTCTCCCAATGGTGTTCTGTTTTATGGCTTGTTGTTCTGTGTGCGTGATTTGAGTTTGGGGACTTTTTTTTATCCCCCACACACAGATTTCCCTCCCTCTTCCAGAAAATGTGGAGCCTGAACTTTTGACTGCCTGCAACCCTCGAGGGGATGGCGAGGACAGAGGGCAGGAGGAGATGAATGTCCCTGCCTGTCTCCTCCTGCCGATTTCTCAGCTGCTTCATTTGTTCCTGCTCTGTTTGAAGCGCTTCTGCTGATGGCCCCTTACATGAACCGGTCGAGAGCCGAGGCCAGAAAGGAGGCTGGAGAGAAGGAATTGGTTTAGTTCAACAGTTCAATCAGCATTTATTGAGCTGCCCGGGCCTGTGAGTGCTGGAGCTGCTGAGGGGAGAGGCCGGGCTCAGGACTGGAGGAGGCCACACACTGGTGGAAGAGACAGGAAGGCAAGAAAATCACCCAGCTCCTGGTTGAGTGCTCCCACTGGGTTGTTTGCGGGGACCAGGGAAGGGAAACAGGGAAGACCAGGAGCTCGACCAGGGCCAGGAGAGGGCACAGAAATGGCCTCCTGGAAGATGTAAACCAGTCATTGTTCCTTCGGTCACCCCACAGTTAATCAGGAGCCCCGGTGTAGGTGCCAGAGTCTGTGCTGGGTATACTGTGTATGGAGTGGTGAGCAAAGCAGATGTGGCTCCTGTACTCATGGAAGGAGTCCAGTCTCTAGGAAGAGGGACATCAAGCAAATAGCAAACACATATATAGTTATAAAGTGTGAAAATGCTAACAGCATTTATAAAGGGGTCTCATTATTTTTTATTTTTTCATGTATAAATATTTAATAGATGGAACAAATACCACACACATCTCTACTCCTGGCCATTGAACCACATGCAGTCTACTTAATTCTAGGCACAGGGGTCTAACTGAAATGAGCTGATCCTGAAGGAAAGATTGAAAGAAAGAGCAGAGTTAGCAGGGAAAGCGTTCCTGGCAGGGGCAAGTATAGCTGGGGTTCTGACTCCTGGAGGAGCTTTATTCCTTGAAGCGACTGGAAGAAGGCTCATGAGGCAGGAACATGGGGTGGAGGAGGGTACAAGGGGAGAGGCGAGCCAGGAAAGGCAGGCTGGGGCCAGTCCATCTGGGCTACGGCGAGGCCAGGGGTCATTCTGAGGTCAAGTTTAAGGGTCAGTCTGAAGCTGGGCTTAGTAAGCAGGCACCAGAGCAAGAGGCTGTGCTCGGGCTGTGGCCAGGGTTAGGTCCTCGATGCCAGAATTAGGGGTTGGTCTGCAGCCAAGGTTAAAGTCAGTCTGAATTCAGGGCCAGAGTCATTCCGAGGTCAAGTTTAGGGGTCAATCCGGGGACAGTGTTAAGATCAGTCATCCATTAAACATTCACTGAGTGTCTCCCTGGCTGACTCCCGAGGAGTGCAGTGATGTGCCTGACAGCATCCCTTGTCTTCCTGGAACTCAGAGTCAAACGGGAAAGACAGTTAAGAAATTGCCTGATAGTGGGGTCATTAATTACCATTGCACCCTGTGCTATGGAAGAGAACAAGGTATCATTCAGTTATTGTGGCTGTGGAGCAAATGATCCCATAACTTTGTAGCTTCAGAGAACCATTTGTTATGCTCACAGACTCTGTGGGCTGGGAATTGGAAAGGCCTGGAGGGGATGGCTGGTCTCCTCTCTGCGCTGTCTGGGGTTCAGCTGGGTAGATCCCAAGGCAGGGAGTGGCTCTACGGCTGGGGACGAGACTCATCTGATGGCTCCTCAGTCACTCGTCTGGCACCTGGGCCATGACCGCTGGCCAGAGCACCTGCACGGGGCCTCGCCACGTGGCTTGGCTTCCTCCTAGCGTGGTGGCTGGCCTCAAGGTGTCTGGTTTTCTTCCACAAGCCCCTAAGTGACAGGAAATAGGCAGAAGTTACATCACCTTCTCTGACCCAGCCTCAGAAGCATCACTTTCACTGTGCTCTACTGTTCAAGCAATCAAGGGAAGGGGAGGAAATAAGAAACAAGGGGAGGGGATTAGATTCCACAGCCCATGTGGGTGTGGCATGGCCACCAAGTAGGACAGGTGGATCAGAGATATTTGGAAGTCTCTGAAAAATACCATCTGCCACAGATACCAGCAGAGGGCAGGTCAGATTGGACTGTGGTTTGGGCTTTCTGAGCAGTGTTTAGAAAGAGGGCAAGAGAGTTTGTTTCTGGAATGCACTCTGGCCTCTGACACGATGGGAGCCCCAGCCCACAGGACTCATGAGACTAGATGAGAGGATTCGGGCAAGAAGCTTTGCCTGGACCAGATTCCTAGCACACCCTTCCCTGCACAGTAGAGCCTGGTCTTGGCTCTAATTCTTGACTCCAACATCAGTTTTTGCTTTATGAAATGGGGGCTATATTCTCCCAATTTGGGCAGATTGGAGGCCAGCATAGTCCAAATTGATTTGAGGTTCCCTGAAGCTTGAAGAACCCACAGACAGGCCTGGCTTTAATGAGATGCCACATTTTAAAAAAAACTCTGGTGTCTTACAGATGGCAATTGTTAATAGCATTTTGCTGATGAAATTAGATGGTTTGTGAATCAAATTCCATATGAAATACACCAGGAACTCCTTGCTTTAATGGACTCCTATGGTAAACTCTGCTCTAAAGTGAAGAGTAGCTTGTGAAGTGAAGAATTTCTCCAGCTGTAGTTTTTTTTTTTTTTTTTTTTCAATACAGATTTGTGTCCGCCTGGACAGGGGAACCAGAGGCTACCTTCCCTGGCTCCAGCTTCTTTGCTCACATGGGTTTTTCTCTGCCATCTGGAGCTTTGCCGTCTGTCCTGGGGGTGGGGGTGGGGGGCGGTGAGAGGGAAAGAAATGGTTTCCAACAGCAGCAAAGATTTAAATCAGAAGTGGACAGAGCCTAAGTTATGTGGGTCTCTAGGAAAAATAGAAACAGCTGGAGCAAGCACCAACCTGGAGACAGTGAGGATGAAATCTGGGCAAGACTGCCTCAAACGTTCTGCATGTGGGGTGCACAGGGCCTTCCACTGCAACCCCCGTGTGTCTTGGGGCCTCTCTCTGGGTCTCAGTGCCCCACCTCAGCTGAGATCCATTCCACAGCTCTTGGGTCTTGACCCTAACAGCACATATCCCACCCACCTCCACCCACTTTGCAGCGGCTGGAGCACTGCAGTAGTCAGGGCATGACCCCCTTCCTTGCTGGCCTTGGAAACTCCCTGAACTTGGCCCCAGGGCCAGGGTCAGGCGGGAAGTGTAGCCCAGATGACCTCATGCTGGGCTCTTGCTCTGCCGTTCATCTGTTCATCTCTCGGCAGGCAGCGCGGTGACTCACCTCAGGGAGACAGAGCCAAGGCCATTTGAAAACTGAAGCCCTGTGGGGCCCTTTCCATCCAAGGGCTTCAAGAACAGACCTTTGGCAGCTCTGAACTCATCCTTTCCCAGGGATGCAGAATGGAAGACTAGACGTGTCCCAGCCAGGGCTGTTGTTCCCCAAAGGCATCCACCTTCCCCTTCTCGCTTCCCTGAGCCGGCACTTCGAGGCTCCAGCCTGGCTGTTGCATTCCTTGCCCTCTCTGGGCCTATCTCCGCATCTCTAAGCTACAATCCCTCTGCACTATCTCAGTACACCCCCACCCTTCCTCTCCACCCAGAGTATCTCAATCTGCATTCCCCGCAAAGTTGCATGCATCTTAGCCTCAGAAAGTTTTGACTGCACTTAGAAGAGTTCTGTGGCAAAGCTATGTCTTGCTCTCTGAATATTCATGGGGTCCTGCACCTATTCCAGAAGCCTTGCAGTTAGGTTGGGCCTGGTGTCCAGTTCTGACCAATGATGACTCCTTGGCTGAGCACAGACAGGCAGGCACAATCCTCCACATGCTCTCTCCTCCTGAAGGTAAACACAGAGACCTCATAGTACAGCTCTGCACTGCCAAATGTGGTAGCCATATGTGGCAATTTAAATTACTTATAATTAAACGGAATTTCAAATTCTGTGTCTTAGTCACACTAGCCCCACTTCAAGTTCTTGATAGTTACATGTGGCAAGCCGAGGTGCAGAGATGCATCACACAGGACATCTCCATCCTCGCAGAAAGTTCTCCTGAAAAATACCATCCCAGGTGGTGAAGCTCCAAGATTTCAGTCACTATCAGCCTAGGTCCTCAAGTGAAAAGGAAGCAGAACCTCCCAGCAGCCCACAGGGGACACTGAGCATCAGCAAGAAATAAGCTTGCATTATGTGAAGCTACTGAGATTTCAGGGTGAAGGTTTTGCTCCCCTAGAGTCCGACCTTCCAGGCTAGTCAGACTAGCACAGCCCATCTGCACGAAATGAGCAGGGAGCAGCAAAATCAGGCCGAACAAGACAAAGTTCTAGCTTGCTGGGCAAATGCCATATGCAACCCAAGCAATCCATGTAATACAGAGTTGGGCACCCTCCTGGTCTTGCAAGGGCAGCTGGCTAAAGCATAATCATAAGAGAGCCCCTGGAGGAGGGGAAACTAGGGATGGGCCTTGGAAAATGGGCACGGTTCGCAAAGCCTTGTGGTTTTCAACCTATAAGGATTATCGACTGCCCACCTGAGAAAGCTGAGATAAGCCAGGAGAAGGGTGGACATCCCAGCAGAAGCACCATGATGGGCCAAACACATGAACAAAAATGTTGGTGAGAACTTAAAGGACTGGACCATGTGGGTTTCCCTGCGGTTGCCAGGGATCCTTAGGGAAGCTCAGGAGATAAATCAGATGGGATTTGAGAGGTGAATTTCCCTGTATGTTTCTACCCAGAGTTGGAAGAGAAGGTAGAGGTGTAGAGAATGAAGGATGAACTAACATTGTTCTTACTGATTGTCAAGGGTGGGGTTGACCTTAGAAATGACAAGTCAAAATTCAGTAACTGGGGTGGCAGGGTTTGACTGGGAAGTGTGGGAATTCACAGAGGAGGCATTTTGCTTGTAGGATAATAAGTTAATTGGTGATGAATTCATACCGGAAACTAGTTAACCCCAGAGCACCTCCCTTTTGAGTTCCAGGCTTAATTTACCAATTCTCCACTTGGCTCCCTGAGATGAATCTATTAGCACCTGGCCTGGTCAAAGTGAGCCACACCTCTCACCCACATCTGGACCAAACTCCACAATCATCTAAGAGGGTCCTGGGCCTTGGAATCCTTTAAGATTCACAGAAGCACCAGCACACACACACACACACACACAACACTCATCTCTCAACAAGTTTCACTGGGGCCTCTGCCAGCAGTGCCCCAGCCTCCACTCCTCCCAAACCTCCCTGCCTCCACCATAATCACACCTGACTATTTCCCTCCTAGACCACAGCAGCCTTGGCACTGCTGGCCCTGCCTCCTATCTCTCCACCCTGCCGATTCATCCTGCATTCCAGAACATATTGATGTGGGTCTGTGTGCTGAGAGGACTTTGAGACTCTCCAAAGAAATAGTATTACATTTCTGAGCCTCTTTACACACACACACACACACACACACACACACACACACATCTTGTCTGCTTTTTTTCCTCCTACAGCATTTTGCTCACAGTAAAGATTCACCAAAGACGCAGGTGGGAGGCCCTTGAGGCCTCTGGGTGAAGCTTTTCTGGCACCTCGAATACCCCATGGGAGCTGAGAGCTCTCGCCTGCCTCCCACGTCAGTCTGTACATCCCTAAACCCACAGGAGGACAGCCCTTCACCGCACCTGGCATCGGCCTGCAGGCAATGCTGCGATCCTGCAGGGGAGCCTGAGAGCCCGGAGCAGGGGGAAACCCGGGGTCCTCCTGTTTCCAGCTGTTCCCTGGAAGGCATTCCTGGGTGGAGAGAAATCAAATGGAAAGGGAGGCTGGGAGTGGTGGGGCGGACTTCTGTTTCTACTTTCTGACAAGATGGGTCACCTTGTCATTGCCAGGAGGAGGCCTCCACACGCAAACCTGTGCTGTCTCCAGCATGGCAGCCGAGAGCTTCCTATTTATGCCCAGAATAAAATCCAAACCTTTCACTCACCCACAAGGCCCTGTGTGATCTGGCCCCTGCAGCCTCCCTTGTCTTCTCCTCCTCCACTCCTCTCCATCTCTGTGTCCTGATGTCCTGGTGGCCTCTGCTTCCTGAACAGTCCACTTCTGGCCCCTGAGGACCTTTCCACATGCTGTTCCCTCAGCTTAGAATCCTAGACACACACAACCCTGGTGAATGTCACCTAGCGTCAGGTCCCAGCTCCCCAGAGCCCCAGCCACAGCCCTCTCCCCACTGCAGAGTCCTGGTTATAGGCGCTCATGATCCACAGCTGTTCTTCTCTGTAGCTCTTTCAGGGTTCCTCCTTACACACTGGCACACCTGTTTATTTATGGTGCATCTGTCCCACAGAATGTAAGCTTTGTGGGGCCAGGACCAGACCCATTTTACTCTGCAAAGAGTGTGCCATATGTAGGTGCTCAATAAAGATCTGGGGACTGAATGAATGGGAAAATGAGACAATTGTGTAAATCATGCAAAGACCCTTACTGCCACATGGGTCAGCCCCCCTCTGGGCCCATCTCCCCACATCACCTCCACACTCCTGCCCTCACCTTGCCCACCCCTTGCTCACCCTCATGGGATACAGGGAAAGGGGCTGCTCCACCCAGCTTCAGCTGGCCTGGGCCCCACACGGAGCCTGGCTGGGCTGAGCTTGTGGGGAATAAACAGATTTCATCCAGACAAACCTTGCTTTGCACAGGAGCTGGGGCTTAGACACGTAGACTTCTGTGAAGCTGACTTCCCTAGGCCGTGGGGCCCTCCAGGAGCAGCAGCCGCAGCTCGCCCGGTGGGGCCGCTGGACAGGAGCCAGGCTCTGCCACCCTTGGGGGTCTTTCACCCTCCCACGGCTCTTGGGCCCCCCAGCTCATAATCTCTCCTCCAAGAAGTAAAAATATGTTTCAAGGCACTAACTAGGGAGGTCATTACTTCAAAGACCCTCTTGGCAAATTCTGTTATTGGCCCCAGTTTAGAGAGCCAGAGTCGCCTCACAAGGGGGCTCCTCACATCAGGGTCCGCCTATGAGAACGTCTTCGCTGGGGACTGCCCCCAGCGGGAGGGTGGGCCAGGCCCTCGATCCCCTGAGGAAGCGTGGGAAGAGGCTAGAAGAGCTTCAGAAATGGTCTTTGCCTAGAAATGGGGAAACTGCTTTTGGCTAAAGACTCTGGATGGGAATGAACACTTTCAAGGCCTAGTTGAGGGACCAGCAACATTCTGGCCTCAGGAGGTGCCCTCCTTAGGAAGAATGCAGTGCACTAATGGGACAGGAGCCGAAAACATGTATCCCGCTGCTGCCCAGCTCTCAGAGTAGATGGCCTTGGCTCCCACCTCCCTGGGAGGGGAAGCAGAGGAATGTTAATTCCCCGGAGCTCCTGTCCCCAGACACACAGGGCTCCCTGCACCCAGCCTATCACAACCTTGGTCTTCCACTCAAGATAACATGGGGAAGCTGTCTGCCCCAAGCCTCTGCTCCCTCAGGGCTCCATCCCCACTGAGAGTCACAAAGGTGTCCTCTCTGCCTCCTCGGAGCCATCCCTCTTGCAATTAGCACCCCAGTCCCCCTGCCTGATTTAATCTCTGCTCTCTTGGGCTTCTCTGGTGGCTCAGATGGTAAAGAATCTGCCTGCAATGCGAGAGACCTGGCTTGGATCCCTGGGTTGGGAAGATCCCCTGGAGTAGGGCATGGCAACCCATTCCAGTATTCTTGTCTGGAGAATCCCTATGGACAGAGAAGCCTGGCAGGCTACAGTCCATGGGGTCACAAAGAATCAGACATGACTGAGCGACTAAGCATGGCACAACTCTCTGCCCCTTCCATCAGCATTTATGATGTTAAGGCATCTGCCAGGTTAAAGCGACACAGTGCCACCTGCCACCCTCCCTGCTTTCTCCCTTTCACAGCTGACTTCCTGGAAGTACACACACTTGCTGGCTCTCCTTCCGTGACTTTCACTTTCTCCTCAGTCCACGGTAGTGTGGCTTCTGTCCCCACCACTTTCCTGAAACTTCTCTCTCCGAATGGTCAAAGACTTTCTTGCTCCCGAGCCCGATTCCAGCAGCACATGGCCCCAGCCTCTCCAGCTCTCACTGCCTACACGCCCCTATCTTTCTGGCGCAGCGCCCCTCTTGGGCTCTTACCTCTGGCTGTGCCTCCATCGTGAGCCTTTTTCAGAATTCCGGATTTGACTCTCCTTTTCCCTTTTCACTCCACACTCTCCTAAGGGTGATCTCATTCACTTCCATGGCCTAAGTGATTAGAACCTTCATCTACAGCCCAGGGCTCTCTCCTGAGCTTACACACTCACTCATTCATGCACTCACTCACTCACTCAAACAGACTGTACACCTATCGTGAACCAGGAACTGCTGTCAGGAACAAAACAGATCAAGCCCCTGCACTTGAGGGCTTCACGGTGTGGCAGAGACACACTCGGTATGCAGGATAAGAGCCGACAGAGTCATGGGCCAGCATGCCTGGGGGCTGCATTCGTGAGGATGAATCAGGAAGCAGAGGGGCTGTGAGCATTAAGAAATGGGGGTTCACTATAGGAATAAAACACTACCGCAGTGTGGGGAGATCCAGGGGGCAGCAGTCCTAAAGGGGGAATTGGAAGATCAGAAGAAAATCACTGAACAGTTCCCTGACTCAGGTGTGCCCAGCCAGGGAAAGTCCGTGGAGAAGCCTGTGGAAGGCTGCTGCTTCTACACATGGTGGGGAGCTGAGCTGGAAGGGGAGGAGACAGGTAGAAATGCACCGGCTTTCACCACAGTACTGCCAGGGGTCCTGGGCCTTCTCCCTGACTATTCTCACCCCACCCCAGTGTGCCAGTTACAGCACAACCTAGGCAATCTTTCCGCAATGCAGCCCTAACCTGTCACTCCCTTTCTTAAAGCCCTTCCTGCTCCCCAGTGCCTTCCAGACAGTGAGCAGACTCCTGGGCAAGGCTGGCAGGGACTGTCGTGCCCCCTCCCCCACACTGGGCTCCCCTCTTGCTCCTCCCTCTTATGAAGACCGCCCCCATCTGTGCTCACACCCCAGCTCTCCATATGCTCCATAGAGCAAACTCCCTCCACTTGCTCACGCTCTCACTCTCTCCCAGACCCCCGGACACTGTTTTTTTCCTTCACCTTCTTTTCCTGGCCAAGTCTACTCACCCTGCAGGACTCAGTTTAGCCACCGCCTCCTCCAAGAAGCTTCTGTGACACTCGTCCTACAGACATCTGGGCCCATGGTACATGCTCCATCAGAGCCTGTACCCGCTCCCTGGCCCTGGTCTCACATGGACACCTGCAGGCTTCATGTTCTCATGCCTCAGTACTTCACTAGACTGTTAATGCCATGAGGAAAGAGGCCTCATTGTGACTGGCCCATACCTGGGCATTGTAGGTGTTTGACAAATATATGCTGTGCAATGCAATATAAATATGACTATTCTATAATATTCCAGTAAAAAGGCAGAATACAAAATTTTGTGTCTATTAAGAAATTTGAAAAATAAAAAGAATAAAAATGTATGTACAGTTAAAATAAGCGAAGTATGGGAGGAATTTGATAATAATTGTTAATAAAGTTCACGGCTGGTAGGGCTAGCAGTGACTTTCCTTCTTTCTACATTTCAATTTCAAACTGCTCTTTAAAGTTAAAAAAAAACTTTACCATTAAATATTTTTCAAAAGCAATAAATTGCTCTCTTACCACCTGCTTCTATTTTTACGTCCACATTCCTTTCTGACCACATTTGTTCTGCACTTCCAAGAATGAAGATCTCTGTCTTGGGCAGAGAAAGCCGATTTTTCCCTTTCAGTAGGAGTTGACTGACCTGTCTTCTCTTTGTCATCTGTTCCCAGATACCATCTGCCAGAAAACGTGTTCCTATCCCTTCCTTATTCCTCTCGCTTTGTCTCAAGATTACAAAGTAATCTTGAGAGTTTTGAGTTGTATCAGAATGACATACCGATAAGCACGTGGAGACATAAGTGGCCAGGTATGGCTTCCTTAATCTGACTTTCAACAATACGCCTTCCCCAGACTCTCCAAAAGGGAAAATAAGCACAAAGAGGACAAAGCAGACCATGCCTCTGGCCCTGTGGAGCAGTCTTAAACCTTGAGTATCCTCAGTATAAGAGGGAAAAAGTCAGATAAAAGCCTGGTCCTCCCACTAAAGTTCAGAGTTGAGTTAGTGTTTTGCTCTTTTCTTCAAGCCCGAGTCCTTCCTGAAATCTGGTTTTCCTTGGCTGCACCAGTCTCCATCTTTGTTCATGTCTTATTTTATCTCTGTTCATGAAAGAATTCCTTTGGGAGCTTGACCATTCGAAATAATTTCTGAACACCTCCTACCCATCTTAGAACACCCTATTCTTATCATTTTGTCATTTCAGGCTATGTTAAGACATTTGGATTCAATCCTATAGGAAAAGGGTAAGCCTTGAAAGTTGCCAAGCAGCAGATCAACTTGGTGGATTTAATGCCCTGAAAAGTACTCTCTGACATCAATGTGAAGAATAGGATAGGCTGAGAACTTTGGCAGGGGTTTTGTTAAGAGGCTGTTGCAGTATTTCAATGAGAGATAACGGAAGTCTGACCTATGGTAATTTGAAGGAGTGTAGGTTCAAGAGAGTAGCGAAAGGCTTGAGAGCCATTTCTGAGATAAAACTGATGGAATTAGAGAGGTAGTCAAGGTTATATGTCTAAGGTTATAGCTTGGGAAATCCAGTGCATGGTGACAACTCCATGCAAGACATAAAACACAGAAGAAGAAGTAGATATCCGAGAAGAGGATGATGAGTTTGGGACATCTGAGTGAGAGCCAGGGAGACATTTCAATACATATTTGAAGATATGGGCCTGAAACTTAAGGCAGAGATTGGGGATACAGATGATATAAATGTAGATGCGGAGTAGACATAAATACAGACACAAATATCAACGTAATTATATATGAGAAACAGGTAGAGACTGAGATGGATAGACCTAGATTGATCTTAACAAATAACACAAAGAACCCAACACAGGATGACTACAAGAATTCTTAAAGGAAGAAATAGTATTAATTGGTGATCACTTCACTTTGGCAGAAACAAAAAATACCATGTTGTTGGGGACAAATGATGACTGGTTTCAGAGGTTTTGAGCCTGGAATCATGTTGGGGGTAAAACTGCAAACACTAGGCAGGCAGGTTTTGGACCAGAGCTTGACTAATTCAGCCTTAGTTAGTTAGTTCGGTCACTCAGTCGTGTCCGACTCCTTGCGACCCCATGAATCGCAGCACGCCAGGCCTCCCTGTCCATCACCAACTCCCGGAGTTCACTCAGACTCACATCCATCAAGAGATAGAATTTGGAATCATAAAATTTAAAAATGTTAGAGCTGGAAAGAATTTTAGGCTGTATCTAATTCAAGTCTTCTTTTATCGATGAGGGGATAGAGGCCCACATACATTCAAGGCTATCTTCAAGCTCACACAGATTTTGCTAGCTATTTCTATCTGACAGAATAGAATCCTGGTCTCTATTCTGAGTCCAGAACTTCGTACCTGCAGAGGGATGGGTGCTGAAAATATGAAGACCAATAAGACAACTTCCTGAGGGAGGTATACAAAACTATTGCAATGTTAAATCATGGGGACTCTAGGTTGATAATGTCAGAAATTCATTTCAAACTGATTCAAAGTGTTAAAGGGGAAATTCATGTAACCAACTCATTGTGAGGCTGGGAATGGAACTGGGTTGAGGGACCAAATACCATCTGGACTGTTTTTTTTCATGTGTCTCCTTTCTCTGTGTATGAACTGAGTTCTCTCAGCCTGATTTTCACACAGGAGGGGCTACCCGGCCACAGGCAAACTCCGGACTCCTCCTTACAGCTTTTGCCCATGAAGGAAAAGGGCGTTCTCAGAGAGAGGCTTTGATTGATCGACTTGCATCACATTTCACTGCCTAACCAAAACACTGTGGTATACATGACATTGCATGACTATGACATCACAGGAAACTTGGAAGTAGGGATGCGGGTGAGCAATGCTGGGGAGAAAGAATCAGGAGCTCTTGTGATACTCTCAAAGAAAGCTTTGAACACAGACCAGAAAGCCTGAGTGCATCCAGGATAAGCAACATGAGAGGGATGAAGGAGGGAAGGCTCAGGGCACAAACCATGTGATTTATAGGCTGAGAATCTGGGGAACCGTAGAAGATGTCTACAAAGAATGACGTAGGAGGAGGGGAAAATAGGAAACGATTAGGTGAGTTTAGTCTCTCAGTTGTGTCCAATTCTTTTCGACCCCATGGACTGCAGCCTATCAGGCTCCTCCTTTCACGAGATTCTCCAGGCAAGAATATTGGAGTGGATAGCCGTTCCCTTCTCCAGGGGATCTTCCCAAGGCAGGGACAACCCAGGGATTGAACCCAGGTCTCCGGCATTGCAGGCGGATTCTTTAGCATCTGAGTTACCAGGGAAACCCAGAGCAGGACAATAGAGGAGAGAAAATGGATAATTAGTGTGTCAAGCACCACTTGAAATTGTTGTTGTTCAGTTGCCAAGTTGTGTCTTGACAATGAGGTCACGCTAAATCCAGACTCTCTGCCTGCAGAAGAGCCAGAAAGCCTTCTTTCCTCAAGGACAGGAAGGCATGACTGGTCAGATGAGCTAGGGGAACTGAGGGGAGGAGCTGGTGGAGAGACCTAGACTAGGTTCTCTAGGGAATAAGTGGTCATCCTTAAGGCCCAGAGAAACGTGGTTCATTCTTTGATAGGGTTACTAGCTTAATAGATAAGGAAATAAAGAAAACATCGTGGTGCAAAAAGAAAAATAAACTGTTATCACAGTTGCCAGAGGTGATACTATTAAATTTCACATTACTTTAAAAAAATTATATTGTTTTGCAAAACTTTATTCTTATTTTACCTACTCTTTTATAACTTGCCTTTCACTTAACAACAATGTAAACATCTTTTCATGTCAATGTTTCTATTTCTATGACAATATTTTTATTGACATATAATTCTATTGTATGTATGTATTATCATTTATTTAACATTCTCTCCTAGGGCCATTTAGGCAACATCTAACTTCTTATAATTTTTCTATAGCTAAATCTTTATGCACATAATCCTTATCTTACAACAAATTCCTAGAAATATAACTTCTTAGAAAAATCTCTAAAAACCAAAACTGTCTTTCATAATATATTTGTCTAGTATTGGGAATGTATTATAAAGTACTCTGTTCAAATATTTGGCGCCAGATAAAGAATAAAGGAAAAATATTATATTTTGTAGGTTTTTATCGGGTTATTTTCCTTCTAACAATTAGATCCTAAGAGTTCTTTGTTTATTCTTGACATAAGTACTTTGTCAGATATGTGTATTGCAAATATTTTTCACCGGTCTGTGTCTTTTCTTTTCATTTTCTTAATGGTATTTTTAAAAAGCAGTGATTTTTCATTTTGATGATTAAATTTTCAATTTTTTTTTCTCCTATGGTTCATTCATGCTTTTTGCTTACCCAAAAGTCTTCTACGATTTCTTTGAAAAGTTTTATCACTTTTGCTTTTATATTTTAGATTTCTGACCCATTTTGAGGAATGTTTTAGTATGATGTGAGGTAAGGGTTGAGGTTAATATTTTTTCTACATGAATATCTGATTAATCCAGTGCCATCTGTTGAAAAGACTATCCTTCCCCATAGTAACTTAGCTTGTCCTCTTTGTTGGAACTCAGTTGGTCATATATGTATAGATCTTTGGCTAAATTCTTTATTCTGTTTCATTGATCCACATGCCTACCATCATGCTAATATGATACTGTCTTATTTTCTGTTACTGTTTAATAAATCTTAAAACAATTATTAGTTTTTACCTTCTTGAGTGTTTAGCTTTAAATTTTTCACTTTTAGTTTTTCTTGGTTATCAAAGAAAATAGTTAGGATTACATATTTCTGTCTGAATATATCTTTGGATATGTCTTTGTTCTATAGGATGAATTTGTACTAGCAGGTATTAAAACTCAATTTTAAAGGATTTTTTAGAGCTAAAATAATGAAAACATGTCAATTGGAAAAAAAAAGATGTTTGCTTATAAAAAAGAATTTAAGAAAGAGACTGATTTCTAAAGAAAAGTAGTAAAAGAGTAGTAACTTTAATATATAAAGTCCCAGTCTTTGCAGCAGCAGCCCCGCCTGTCAGGCATTCCTAAGAGGCACCCATGGGTATCATGTATGTTCCTGTGAGTCTGTTCAGGCTGCTGACCCCTGCTCACCTGGGTGCTCTAAACAACACAGCTGCTACTGGCCTGCATCACCTTGCACAGCTTCACACGGCCCACACCCAGCCATGCTGTCTAAGTGGCCCCCTAGTTCTCTGAGCCACACCCTCCTGTCCTTCTTCCATTGCCTTCCTTCCCCTTCCGTTTCCCTGACCACTCACTCACCCTGGCAAGTAATGTGCTCAACATGAACTGGACCGAGACAGCTCAAAACCTCTTCCCGGGTGAAAAGAACGCATCTTCCCAAGAGAGTGCACTGTGTGTGGAGTGACGAAGGTGGAAAGGGCAATGTACATCAGAATCGCTTGGCTCCTGGGATATTATAGTTTTGTGAAAATGACTTACTTTTTAGGTAGCTTGGACTTTTCACTATTTTTAGTGAAAAATTACGTGGTATGATGAAAGTAATACTCAGTGTAGAGCAATTGGAACATACAGAAAAAGGGAGAAAGATGTAAAAATTATCTGTAATTCACTACTTGTATGAACATTGTTAATATTTTTATGCATATTTTAAACTTAAGAATCAAACTGTTTCTACACTTTTATGTCTCACTTTGATAAATTAATATTATTTGGAGATTACTGTCCTGTTTCATTTAACTTTTTATAAAACCCTAGTTTAATGTCTCTGTGTTTTTCCATGTTGTTGTTTAGTTGCTAAGTTGTGTCCGACTCTTTTTGTGACCTCATAGACTATAGTCTGCCAGGCTCCTCTGTCCCTAGGATTTCCTAGGCAAGAATACCGGAGTGGATCGAACTCACATCTCCTGCATTGGCAGGCGCATTCTTTACCACCAAGCTACCTGGGAAGCCCTTATTTCTACATGGATATAACAAAGTAACCATCAACTATTGTCAATTATCTAGACTATTCCCATTTTTCTCTTATAAATATGTGTGCTAAACCTCCAAACACTTCTGTACTATTTATTATTTCTTTATAATAAATTTCTAGAAGTGGAGTTACTGGTTTGAAAGACTATAAATATTTATAAGGCCCTTGATACATAGAGGACAGTTTCTTTCTGGAAAATTTTTATCAGTTCATACTCTCACCAACTGTAACAGTGTCATATCACATTCTTGCAAGCATTATTTTTTTCAGTCTTTGTTAATTTGATAGGTTAAAGAAGATACTTTATGATTTAATTTGCATATTTTGATTACCAGTCATATTAAAAAATTTTTAATGTGCTTATTAACATTTCATAACTTTGTTTCCAAGTTCTCTGTGATTTAAGAACATTATCCATATTTATTGAACATATTGTTCAATGATCTAAATTGGGCTTTTGAAAATAGTACATATTCTTTTTATCTAAGATGCAAATTTTATATTACTCCTTAAATTGTTTAGATGGATAATGGTTGGTTAAAAATATCTCAAAAAAGTTTGCTTTTATAAATCTTGTTCTATAATTCTGATAGATTTTTCTCGTGCCTTTTGACATTGTAGTGTTTGGGGCATTAAGCATCATCTGGGTTCTTAAAGGGAATAGATGGCCCACTCTAAGTGGGTAATTTGAAGATTTAATAAACTATATGCAAGGTGTGGTCCTGCTGTAGAAAAACCAGTGATAGTACAGCAGCCTAGGGCTAGAAACAGCAGGGGACCATTATTTTCCTTAGGCTGGAAGGGGCAAGGGTGACAACCTGTAAGAGAACCTGGAAATAAGGAGCAACCATAAGGAATGAGCTCACATATGGAAAAAGTGGGCTCAGGGGAGGGACAGAGACTATCTGTGACACCCTTGCAGGAAGGCTCCTGGGCAACTAAATGCCCAGTCTCAGCCTCCTACAACCCTTCAATCTCCTGCTGATGCTTTCTATTGGCCAAACCCAAGTGCAATAAGGGCAAGGAAACTGTCAATGTGGCCCCTACAGTCAGTCTCCTGGGCTTCACTCAACACAGCAAGGAGATGAAGAGTGGATCCAGAGGGGAGCATAGGTGTCCAGCACAAAGACTCCACACTGTTAATAAATCCCTATTTGTTTTAGCTTTCATCAATAAAAATGACATAAGCTTCTCTCTTAAATTTAGCTACTGTATTTGGAATGTTACCCCAAAGCTAGTTTCAAACTTTTGCAGATACCAAAGAGCAGAATTCCCATCATTCATTTAAAGAAGAAAAGCAAATAGAAATTAACATTTTATGAGCACCTTCTCTAACTTTCCACCTGTATTACTGCATTTAATCCTCTCAACAGTTCTGCAAAATGGGTGCTATTATCCACACTGTTACTCATGAGGAGACTGAGGTTCAGTTAGCTTAAGAAGTTTGTTCACAGTCACACAGCTAAAACCCTGACTAGACTGAGGTTTGAAACAGGGTGTATCTATCTGACTCCAAAACCCAGGTTCCCTTCATGTCAATCTCCTGAAGATGAGTGAACAGAAAAGAGACTCCCAACTGGGCCAAGGGTAAGCTTATGTAAAGACTGTAATCACTTCGTATTCTCTAGTACCTGTGTGCCTTTGGGAAACACATAGATAAACCATAACATCTTGTCATCACAGCAACTGCTGTTTACAACTGGACTTCATTCTGTGGTTCTGAGGAACGGCCAGGAGCTCTTGGCTTTGGGGATTTATGAGTAATAGGAAATGTAAGGACTTCAGCTTCTTGCTGTCAAAGAAATAGGCCTTGGAAGACTAAGGTACATCATGCTCATAGTCAAATATTTATGACTCACATGCCATTGCCAGACACCCTCTTTACAACTCCCTTGATTCAAAGAAACTGACATTCCCCAGTGGGATTCCTATTTCTCTCTGCGTACCAATGGTGAGCAACAGGAGAAAACAACTGTAGAAACTTTGGACTGTTTTGATGCTTTTCAAGGACTGAAGAAAATGGACTGGATTAGTACATGCATCCAGTTCTTGGATATCATTGGGTTGTCATTATTACTTAATGAGGGCTCAAATTTGTGCTTTCCTGGGCTTACTTTCAGAGGGCTGCTTTGGACCAGCACTTTGAATGGTGCACTATGAAATTATCCCATCCCCCAAAACAGTAAAATTGTCACTGCTGCTGTCCAGAATGAGCCCCGTGCCAAGGGCTTATTCCATGCACTGCTGAAGTCTCCAGTCCTTAGGGCAACAAAGCTTTGCTGAGTTTTATGTAAAGAAGAAGAGAATAACCTCCTTCTCCATCAATTGCCATTTGACCCCCAAACAACTTTGGATGCTGGTGTTTTCTCTTAAGTTTCTCTTTGAGCTAACTTATGGACTTCTCTCTCTTAAGGTACAGGTATAGGCTGAGGTTAATGTTTTGAATTTGAATACCCGGTTTTCACAAACCATTCACTGAAAAGACTATCCTTTCTTCATAGAAGTGCTTTCGTATCTTTGTCAAAAATCAATTAACCAACCTCACACCTTATATAAAAACTAACTTGAAATGGGCCAAATACCTAAATTTATATAAATTTAAGAGTTGAAACTACAGAATTCTTAGAAGACGATGACTGTAAGTCTTTATAACCTTGGTTCATAGATATGACAACAAAACAGAACCAATAGAACAAAAAACTAAATTGGACTGCAAGAAAATTAAAAACTTCTGTGCATCAAAGAACACTATCAGGAAAATGAAAATGCAACCCACAGAACAGGAGGGAAGTATTTATAAATTATATATCTGATAAGGGTCTAGTATCCATACTACATTTTAAAAAATTCTCATAGCTCAATAATAAAAAGACAACCAAATTTAAAAATGGGCTAAGTATCTGAACAGACATTTCTCTAAGGAAGATATACTAATGGCCTATAAACACATGGAAAGATGCTCAATATCACTAGTCTCATGGGGAAACTAATCAAAACCACAATAAGATTCTATTTCAGTCTCAGACTAGGGTGCCCATTAAAAAAAAAATGAAGCAAAACTAGAAAATTATATTTGTTGGTGAGGATGTGCAGAAATTAGAACCCTCATTGACTGCTGGTAGGATATACAAAGATATAGCAGCTATGTAAAACAGTTTATCCATTCCTCCATAGATTAAACATATAGTAACCATGAGACCCAGCAATTGCATTTCTAGGTATATAGTCAAAAGACTGGAAAGCAGATGTCGAAGACAATTTGTGCACTAAGGGTCATAGCGGCACTACTTACAACGGCCGAAAGGTGGAAATGTCCATTAACTGATGAGTGAACAAGGAAAGTGTGGCGCATCCATACAGTGATACATTATTTGGTCATCAAAAGGAGTGAAGTACTGATCCATGCTCCAACACGGATAAACCTTGAAAACATTATGTTAAGTAAAAGAAGTCAGACAGAAAAAGCTATATATTGTGTGATTCCATTGATATGAAATATCCAGAATAGGCAAATCCACAGAGACAGAAATCAGATTAGTGTTGACAGGGTCTGGGGCCAGAAGGTAATGAAGAACATTTAATGGGAACAGCATTTCTTTTTGAGGTGATTAAATTGGTCTTGAATTAGATAATAATGATGAATGCATAACACTGTGAATGTATTAATTGCCCATAAACTGTGCCCTTTAAGTGATTTAAATGGTAATTTTATGTTATGCATATTTTACCACACACAAGAATAGCAATTGGCCACATTTGTGGTGGGTGATTTCTGAACTCTTCATTGTGTCATTGATTTTTATATCTACCTCTTCCTTCATTTCACACTATTGATTACTATAGCTTCAGTAAATTTAAAAATTTTGTGGTAAATCTTAAAAGTAGGAAGTATGATTCTTCCAACTTTATTCTTCTTTTTCAAATTTGTTCTGGCTATCCTCTGGTTCTTTTGTTTTCATATACATTTTATTTTATTTTATTTTTTGGCTGTGAGGTTAGCTTTATTTTTTTTTTAATTAATTTTTATTTTTTAGTTTGTTTTGCTTTACAATACCATATTCGTTTTGCTATACATTGACATGAATCAGCCATGAGTGTACATGAACTCCCAATCCCGACCCCCCCATTCCCCCCTCCTGCCCCACACCATCTCTCTGGATTATCCCGGTGCATCAGTCCCAAGCATCCTACATCCTGCATCGAACCTAGACCGGCGATTCGTTTCACTTATGATATCATACATCACATACATTTTAAACAGCTTTACTGAGTATAGTTTCCTTATCACTTAAATTCACCCATTTCGAGTGTCCAATTCAATGGTCTTAGTATATTCGCATATAGGGACAACCATCACCACAGTCAATTTTAGAACATTTTCAGAACATCAAAATGAAATCCTTATTTTGTAGTTATTATCTTCATCCTCCCAGCCCTAAGCAACCACAAATCTACTTTCTGTCTCTATAGATTTTGCTGTTCTGGACTTTCACATGTGAAATATTATAGCATGTGATACTTGATGACTGACTTTTTTTTAACTTAGTGTTTGTGGTCCATCCATGATGGAGCATGTATCAGTACTTCTTTCCTTTTGATACGTGAATATTCCACTGTATAGTACCACATTTTGTTTTTCCATTCATCAGTTGGAAAAGTTGGATCAGTTGTGGACATTTGGGTTGTTCCATCGTTTGGTCTGGAGAAGGAAATGGCAACCCACTCCAGTATTCTTGCCTGGGAAATCTCATGGACAGAGGAGCCTGGCAGGCTACAGTCCATGGGGTCACAAAGAGTCAGACACAACTAAACAACAACTCCTCTGATTTATTGCAAATAATGCTGCTATGAACATTTGTGTATATATGTTTTCACTTCTCTTGAGTATATACTTATGAGTGGAATTAGCGCTTCCCTGGTGGCTCAGAGGGTAAAACGTCTGCCTGCAATGCAGGAGACCTGGATTCCATCCCTGGGTCAGGAAGATCCCCTGGAGAAGGAAATGGCAACCAACTCCAGTACTCTTGCCTAGAAAATCCCATGGACAAAGAAGCCTGGTAGGCTACAGTCCGTGGGATCGCAAAGAATCAGACATGACTGAGCGACTTCACTTTATGGTAACTTTATGTTTAACTTATTGAGAAGTTGCCAAAATGGCTTTTTTTTTTTAACAAAGTGGCTGCACCATTTTACATTTCTACTAGCAGTCAATGAAGATTCAAATTTCACCAAATCCTCACCAACACTTGTAATTATAGAACTTTTTGATTGTAGCCAACCTAGCACATGTGAATGGAATGTCACTGTGGTTTTGATTTGTGCTTCCATAACAATTGGTGATGTGATGCTGAACAGCCATTTGTATATCTTCTTAGAGAAATGTCTACAGAGATCTTCTGCCCATTTTTAAATTGGGCTACTTGTCCCTCTATTATTGAGTTGTCGGGGTTTTTGTGTGTCTTCCAGAAACTAGACCCTTATCAGATATGTGAGCACCAAGTCTAGTGTTGCGCTGTTTTCATCATATATCAGTAATTTGTCTTCTTTTTTCCTTTGTCAGTCTTGCTGATATTTTTATTGATTTTTTAAATAATCAGATTGAGTCAATTGGTTTTTGTTGCTGTTTTTGTAAATTTTATTCATATCTGCTCCTCTCTTTATCGTGTCTTTGTTTCTGCTGACATCAGGCTTATTCCATCATAGCTTGTTTTGGTTTCTTAAATTCATAAGGTTAGATTTTTTATATAAGATTTTCTTCTTTTGTAATATAAGCATCCAATGCAATGAATTTCCCTCTCAACCCTGCTTTAGCTGCATTCTACAAATTGCTATGTTTTATTTTCATTTCTATTCATTTCAAAATATTTTCTGATATCCCTGAGACTTTTTGTTTGACCCAAATATTATTTAGCAGTATAGTGATTGCTTTTGCTAAGTCACTTCAGTCGTGTCCGACTCTGTGCGACCCCATAGACGGCAGCCCACCAGGCTCCCCCGTCCCTGGGGTTCTCCAGGCAAGAACACTGGAGTGGGTTGCCATTTCCTTCTCCAATGCATGAAAGCGAAAGGTGAAAGTGAAGTCGCTCAGTCAGGTCCGACCCAGCGACCCCATGGACTGAAGCCTACCAGGCTCCTCCATCCATGGGATTTTCCAGGCAAGAGTACTGGAGTGGGGTGCCATTGCCTTCTCCGAGTATAGTGATTAATGCCCATGAATTCAGAGGTCTTCTTGTTATCCTTCTAATATTGTTTTCTAGTACATTCCATTATTGTCAGGCAACATACTTTATATGATCTCGATTCTTTTACATTTGTAAGACTCAGAATAGATATATCTTGGTGAACATTACATGCATATTTGAAAAGAATGTGAACGCAAAGGGCAGAATGGTGGAGTAGGAAGTCCCTGAACTTGCCTCCTTTCATGGACACACCAAATTACAACTGTGTGCAGAGAAACTATCTATAAGAGCAATCTGAAGACTAGCAGAAAAGATTTTCCACAACTTTTCACAAAAGATTTTCCATCCTTCCACAACAAAGGATATAAAGAAGGAGCAACAGCAATGTAAATAGGAGAGATGAAGATGCAGTTTAGTCAAGACTCACACATCCAGGTTGGCTAATCACAAACTGGAAACACATCACAACCACCAAACTCTTTCCCAAGAAGCAAGGGATCCAAGCCTCATATTAGGCTCGCCAACCCAGTCTTCCTGCACCAGGAAAATAATATCTAGCTTTGAAAACTAGTAGGGACGTGTTTCGGACAGCCTGAAGGCTATAGGAAAAAAGACTCCACTTTAAAAAAAAAATTAACTTATTTTAATTGGAGGCTGATTACTTTACAATACTGTGGTGGTTTTCACCATACATTGACATGAATCAGCCATGGGTACATATGTGTCTTGCCATCCTGAGTCTCCTTCCCCCACCTCCCTCCCCACCTCAGCCCTCTGGCTTGTCCCAGAGCATGGGCTTTGGGTACCCTGCTTCATGCATCAAACTTTCACTGGTCATCTGTTTTACATATGGTAATATAGGCCTGGCGTGCTGTGATTCATGGGGTTGCAAAGAGTCGGACACGACTGAGCGACTGAATGGAACGGAATATACATGTTTCAATGCTGTTCTCTCAAATCATCCCACTCTCACCTTTGCCCACAGAGTCCAAAAGTCTTTTCATCTGTGTCTCTTTTGCTGCCTTGCATTATAGGATAGTCATCACTGTCTTTTTAAATCCCATACATGTGCATCAATACACACTATTTGTGTTTCTCTTTCTGCCTTACTTCACTCTGTGTAATAGGCTCCAGTTTCATCTATCCTATTAAAATGGCTCAAGCGCATTCCTTTTTATGGCTGAGTAGTATTCCACTGTGTGTATGCAGCACCATACGCTAGCTTATCCATTTGTCTGCCGATGGACCTTGAGGTTGCTTCCATGTCCTAGCTATTGTAAACAGTGCTGAAACGAACATTTGGATACTTGTGTCTCTTTCAATTTTGGTTTCCTCAGGGTATATGCGCAGGAGTGAGACTGCTGGGTTATAAATAGATGGGGAAACAATGGAAACAGTATCAGACTTTATTTTGGGGGGCTCCAAAATCACTGCAGATGGTGATTGCAGCCATGAAATTAAAAGACGCTTACTCCTTGGAAGGAAAGTTATGACCAACCTAGATAGCATATTAAAAAGTAGAGACATTACTTTGCAAACAAAGGTCCATCTCGTCAAGGCTATGGTTTTTCCAGTGGTCATGTATGGATGTGAGAGTTGGACTGTGAAGAAAGCTGAGCGCCAAAGAATTGATGCTTTTGAACTGTGGTGTTGGAGAAGACTCCTGAGAGTCCCTTGGACTGCAAGGAGATCCAACCAGTCCATTCTGAAGGAGATCAGCCCTGGGATTTCTTTGGAAGGAATGATGCTAAAGCTGAAACTCCAGTACTTTGGCCACCTCATGTGAAGAGTTGACTCATTGGAAAAGACTCTGATGCTGGGAGGGATTGGGGGCAGGAGGAGAAGGGGATGACAGAGGATGAGATGGCTGGATGGCATCACCGACTCAATGGACATGAGTTTGGGTGGACTCCAGGAGTTGGTGATGGACAGGGAGGCCTGGCATGCTGCAATTCATGGGGTCGCAAAGAGTCAGACATGACTGAGCAGTTGAACTGAACTGAACTTGCCATCTCCTGAAGTAGGTGTCAATGTCCAATGTGGAGATGTGGAAGTGATTTGAAAACCATGGAACGAAATTTATTGTATCATAGCAGGACTGAACTGAAGTGATGGTAGTTCTATTCCCAGTGTTTAAGGAATCTTCAACTGTTCTCATAGTGGCTGTACTAGCTTGCTTCCCACCAATAATGTAAGAGGGTTCCCTTTTCTCCACACCCTCTCCAGAATTTATTGTTGGTAGACTTTCTGATGATAGCCATTCTGACCAGTGTGAGGTGATACCTCATTGTGGTTTTGATTTGCATTTCTCTGATAATGAGTGATGTTGAGCATCTTTTCATGATCACCATCTGCAGTGATTTTGGAGCCCCCAAAAATAAAGTCTGACACTGTTTCTACTGTTTCCCCATCTATTTCCCATGAAGTGATGGAACCAGATGCCATGATCTTCGTTTTCTGAATGTTGAGCTTTAAGCCAACCTTTTCACTCTCCTCTTTCACTTTCATCAAGAGGCTTTTTAGCTCCTCTTCACTTTCTGCCATAAGGGGGGTGTCATCTGCATATCTGAGGTGATTGATATTTCTCCCGGCAATCTTGATTCCAGCTTGTGTTTCTTCCAGCCCAGCATTTCTCATGATGTACTCTGCACAGAAATTAAATAAGCAGGGTGACAATATACAGCCTTGATGGACTCCTTTTCCTATTTGGAACCAGTCTGTTGTTCCATGTCCAGTTCTAACTGTTGTTTCCTGACCTGCATACAGGTTTCTCAAGAGGCAGGTCAGGTGGTCTGGTATTCCCATCTCTTTCAGAATTTTCCACAGTTTCTTGTGATCCACACAGTCAAAGGCTTTGGCATAGTCAATAAAGCAGAAATAGATATTTTTCTGAAACTCTCTTGCTTTTTCCATGATCCAGCGGATGTTGGCAATTTGATCTCTGGTTCCTCTGCCTTTTCTAAAACCAGCTTGAACCTTTTATGTTCTATATAATAAAGTTCATTTGTTTTAAATACCCCAATCATTTAAAAATGGTTAATTTAACATATTAGTGTGAATAAACTTATAAACCTTTAGATCAAAAACATGCCTAACTGGAATTGCTTTTCTCTGAGGTCCATAATAAGTAGAAACTTTCATGTGCTTGATTTAGAAATACTTTTAATATAATGTAAAATTCTTATGGACTCTAATTAAGTATAGTAGAGTCCATAGGTAGAGTTTTTGGCTACATTATATTAAAATATTTCTAAATCAAACATATGAAAGCTTCTGCTAGTGGGCTTCCCTAGTGGCTTAGTTGGTAAAGAATCTGCCCGCAATGCAGGAAACTGAGTTTTGATGCCTGCTTTGGGAAGATCCCTTGGAAAGGAAATGGCAACCTACTCCAGTACTCTTGCCTGAAGAGTTCCAAGGACAGAGGAGCCTGGCAGGCTATGGTATATGGGATCACAAAGAGTCAGACATGACTGTGCAACTAAATTTCACACTTAATTAAGAAGAAACATACCACCTTTCTGTACTTGAATGGGTTTGGGCTGACTATAGATCCACATGTAAAATATAAACAGGAGTCCAGGGAAAACCCATGTTATTGCTTCATAAGTCTCATTCAAGGTTGGATAAACAGTTATTAAACAAACTATGAATATGCTTTTGCTGAAGAAAATCAATAAGAAATGATGCTTTGCACTTAATATAACACTGGGATTATTTCTTCTGGCTCAATTTAGTGAGTAACTTGGCAGTATCTATTTGCATTTTGTCATTGGCAACTTATAGCTTTTTAAGTCATTCAATTTACACTATCACATTTGTTATTTTACATTGCCTTTTTTATATTTTGAACTTATCATCTCTAACAAATTACTTTACAGAAATCAGAACTTGGATAAAATATCACTGTTCATCCAACCAAGCTTATGAATAATATTTAAAAAACAGAGGTTTGCCTAAACCTTTTACAGTAACTGAACTACTGTTTGTTATTACAGGATGTCATTCATTCAACAAATTTTAATGAGCATCTACTGTGTAGGCACCATTCCAGGTGCTATCTAGTAATAAACAATGAGGAAGAGCATACTCAGAGCTTCCCCTTCTGATGGAATATTACTGGAAATTAAAAGTAAATGAAGAAGCCAGCACCAAAATACAAGCTTACTGACTCACGGTCTACCTTCTAAGCCTTTGAGATACTCAAACTTCCCATGTTGAAAATGAAGTTGATACAGAGGAAAGCATGTTGACAGATAGCAAGAGACAATATTCTGATGACATACTTTTAGTACCTGGATTCAGCCAAGCCTAAGACCATATGTACCCTGTACTTTCTAGCACTCCAAGCTAATAAATTCTCTTTTTAGCTTAAAATAGTTTGTTTACTGTAGTTGCCACTAACTGAAACCTAGCTAATAGTTAATCTGTTGGATAACTTTGTGATTAGTCTCTATGAGTATGAATAAATTAAGGAAGTATTATTTGATTATAGTATTAGTTGATAAAAGCAAAGTACCTGTCATAATCCTGCTAGAGTTTTCAGAATTACATTAAAAAATATTATAAATATAATGCTATCTCCCTTTCAATTAGATGACTTGAGCAAGTCATTTAATCTCCCAGTGCTTCAGTTTTCTCTTATGTATAATGAGTAAAGTACTAGCATAGAGGGCTGATTTGAAGATAAGATTAAATGACATAATACATATTTTATATAAAACCTGAAAAATTAAAAGTACTCAAATAGAATACAAATATTTTTATTAATATTAATTTTCTCAAAGGGGTTTCTGATACCCACACAATTAAAGAAACACTGCCCTATATTTTCATGACTTTTATTTTAGAAATTATGTGAGGTAACCAAGATGGATTCAAAGTATTTAAAACTCTTTTTAAAATGCTAAATGGGCCTATGTGAGGTGATGTGGGAGATGACAGTTGGTCCAGGACATTGAGAAGATGAAGAATAATCTAAGATCTGCAAATCTGCATACCAATTTTTGTAGAACTTCTACCAAAATGCATCTGCTTCCACAGAGCAAAAAGGAATGACATGGAGAGATAATATAGAATCTCAGTCAAGATCACTTATTATCAGAGAAATGCAAATCAAAAAGAGGAGATTCCAACCACAGAAAACTATGAAAAAGAAGAAGAAAATACCATGACCCTGTGATTTAATTGGTGGAGTATCTCAACCATTACTTAGACTGGCTACTCTATGTAACATATGAAGCACCTTCAAACTGATAAATTTGTAGTAAATATTCATGGTGCTATTATTTGAAATATTACTAGTAGCATTTGGGACGCAATAAGTAGTACCCAGAAGGCAGTAACCATGTGGAACACTTTTGCTTCAAAGATGAAAGGACCTATCAATTCTTTATTTTTTAATGAGAGATGTGGTAGTTTGGCATAATAGACTAGTTTGGATTCAATCAGCAACGTTTTTTTTAATTCATCATTTAGGAAAAAAGAAAATGAGAAAACAATCCATTTGATGAAAATAGTATACTTTCATTGAAGTACACAGCAATACCACCATTCTCTTGGTGATTTTTCTCCTCTATTTCTCATTAGCTTCATCCCATTAAAATTTTTGATAAATATAAATCCTATAAAGCGGATTGGTTTGATTAACCTAATAAAGAAAAAAAGTCAGCCACTTATCAACTTTCACCTGACATTGACATAAAGTCTTTACATGGCACAGTTCCTGGGCTTTGTCATTTGAAATGGGGAAAGGGATAGCTTAGTAGAATGAATAGGGTTGCAGTGCAACAGATTAATTAAGCAGCTCACAGGAATGATATTGAGAGGTAACTGATTAATTGAACATTGAAGCCATCTAATCAAATAGCAGACACAATAAATATGTTTCTTCAGAGATAAATTATGCCCTGATTAGCATATTCATTTATAGAGTTGAATTAACTCTCTATCTGCTTTTAAAACTTTGCTTAGCTGTAAATAATTACCTCTTTCATGTCGTTCTAAAAATGCCTGGTGAACATGCCTGTATCCTTCAAGATTTGAGCAGTTTATTCATTAATTATGCAAGCTTTCTGTTCACAAAAGAGGTAAAAAGTCCACTAAGTCATTATTACAGTGCAACAGATTAATTAAGCAGCTCACAGGAATGATATTGAGAGGTAACTGATTAATTGAACATTGAAGCCATCTAATCAAATAGCAGACACAATAAATATGTTTCTTCAGAGATAAATTATGCCCTGATTAGCATATTCATTTATAGAGTTGAATTAACTCTCTATCTGCTTTTAAAACTTTGCTTAGCTGTAAATAATTACCTCTTTCATGTCGTTCTAAAAATGCCTGGTGAACATGCCTGTATCCTTCAAGATTTGAGCAGTTTATTCATTAATTATGCAAGCTTTCTGTTCACAAAAGAGGTAAAAAGTCCACTAAGTCATTATTCCACACAACCACGGGCAGACAAAGCATACAATATAATTGAAGATGAATCAGTAAGAAATCAGAGCCTAGGGTTTAATAAGAAAGGGAGAATAGATAGTTGTGAAAATATTAAAATCAAAGATCTACCAAGTCATTTACAAACAAAAATATGTCTTTTGAAGTGTGAAAGCATGGTAATTATTTTTTTCATTTGAGCCTATGGAAAAGATGGTCACTTTGCATTTATGAAGCTTCAGTAAAATAAAGAGTTGAACTTAAATCAGGGCAACTGGGGGAAGATGAATTCACAGAGCGTAAAGCAGTTCATTTGTACTTAAACTGTCTTCCCTTTTGCTAATACTGGAGCCCTGCCCCCTATTTTTGACACCCGGGCAGAATCCAGTTGTCACAGCTGTGTAGCTCAATGAATAGCAAGAGTCTGCTCCCTGTGCTTGTGGATGCTCATCATCAAAGAGGGTCTGTCACCCCCTAGTCCAGAAGCAAGTTCCCTGCCAGCCTGAAGGAACTGAGCTTCATGGGGGAAGGGCAGAAAGTCCCAGAGATAAGAAATGTGGCCTTGTCAGCATCTGAGCCCTGGCAGCATCTAGTCCTAATGCAGAGTCCTGATTGAATCCTGTGTCAATGATTTTCTTACAGAAATTCAAGCTCCACCCAAGGAAGAGCTCTCCAGGAAAGAGGTCCTATGAATGCCTCTGCTGCCACAGATGTCATGTGGAAAATTGGATGGAGCCATGGTTACTCATCTCGCTGAGTTGGAATTGGCTAAAAGGGCAGTATCATGTGTAGAGGCAAGATGTTACACAGCTGTTGGCTGAAAAGGGATTCAGATTACTGGAATTATTTATTCTAATGGAAACTAAAGAACTATAAGTGAGATTTTTTTCTTTCAGCTTAAAAGAATTTCAACATATTAGGGGTGATAATGCCTAATATTTTATGCATATATTTGCATTTTGTATATACATGTACAGATGAAGATTGCTTAAAATTGATCAGAAAGAGTAGGTCTCTCTCTGTGTATCTCACTTCCTCTCTGTTTTTTATTATTTATTTATGACATTTCTACAGTTTAAAAATCCTAAAGTTGAAAGATTTGTAAGCAGAAAGAAATAATATGTAAGATGTATTTCATATATATGATAATTACTTTAAATTGATCAGAACAAGGAAGTCTCTAAACTGGAACTGAAATGATTTCAAGATGTTACTGAAATACTTATAGTTCAACTTCAGATGACTTTTAAATAACTAACCTCTAAAAGAAAATAGTGTATCCTTTACCATTAGAACTTCATGATCACAACTGCTTTTATTTGGTCACGGTGGTATCTATACATCAAGGATTCATGTCAAACACATCCAATTGCAATAATATATAAATCTATATGAAAAATATAATCAGGACCCAATCAAACATCTTTCTCCTCATATTTTTGATCTACTCCTTAGAGCATTATAAAGATAAAGTGAAGTACATCTTTTCAACCTATTCATGTGTTTATTGGTAACAATGTTGTGAAGAAGACAGAAACCGATTCCACTGGCAAACACCAACATTATGTGATAACAAGAGCAGTTCAGTTCAGTTCAGTCACTCAGTCATGTCCAACTCTGTGACCCCATGAATCGCAGCATGCCAGGCCTCCCTGTCCATCACCAACTCCTGGAGTTCACTCAAACTCACGTCCATCGAGTCTCCTGCCCCCAATCCCTCCCAGCATCAGAGTCTTTTCAAATGAGTCAACTCTTTGCATGAGGTGGCCAAAGTACTGGAGTTTCAGCTTTAGCATCATTCCTTCCAAAGAAATCCCAGGGCTGATCTTCAGACTCTGCCTTTTCTAAAACCAGCTTGAACATCTGGAAGTACATGGTTCATGTATTGCTGAAGCCTGGCTTGGAGAATTTTGAGCATTACTTTACTAGCATGTGAGAAGAGCAGAACACTTGTCAAAAACAGGCTAGAGCTTTGAGGATTATATTTTTCAAAATTATAAACATAAACTTGTCTTCCTTTTAATAAAACAGGTGGTGTTTTACCTTTAAAAATATATTTAATCTCATTAAATTCTAAAATTTACTGCTGCGCTGAAATTACAACCCTTTTACATCTTTCCCTCTTAGCTAATCCTTCCAATTTTTAAAGATGAAAATTACCTGTTCATGTATTACTTAACCAACATTTATTGTATTCGAATATGTGGCAGCTGTGTAATGGAGTGAATTGATTTACGTATGTCTTCAGTGTTAATTTCTCAAATTATTTTTGTTGTTGTTGCTCTTTAAGTTCATTATAAATATAATTATTGTCTGACAGACTAAGATGAATGAAGGCCACAAAAATAATTTGTTTCATAAATCATTCATCAAAAAAACTGTTAGTTGTTTCTTGGATGTAGTTAATTTCTCAAATTATTTTTGTTGTTGTTGCTCTTTAAGTTCATTATAAATATAATTATTGTCTGACAGACTAAGATGAATGAAGGCCACAAAAATAATTTGTTTCATAAATCATTCATCAAAAAAACTGTTAGTTGTTTCTTGGATGTACTTGGAATATATGAGTTATATACATTTGTGTATATATATCAGTTGAGTTCAGTCCCTCAGTTTGTCTGACTCTGCAATGCCATGGACTGCAGCATGATAGGTTTCCCTGTCCTTCACCAACTTCCAGAACTTGCTCAAACTCATGTCCATCGAGTCGGTCATGCCATCCAACCATCTCATCCTCTGTTGGCCCCTTCTCTTCCTGCTTTCAATCTTTTCCAGCATTAATGTCTTTTCAAACTAGTCAGTTTTTCACGCCAGGTAGCCAAAGTATTTGAGTTTCAGCTTCAGCATCAATTCTTCCAGTGAATATTCAGGACTGATTTCCTTTAGGATGGACTGGTTGGATCTCCTTGCAGTCCAAGAGGCTCTCAAGTGCCTTTTCCAACACCACAGTTCAAGAGCATCAATTTTTTGTTGTTTAGCTTTCTTTATATTCCAACTCTCCTTACATGACTATTGGAAAAACCATAGCTTTGACTAGAAGGACCTTTGTTGGCAAAGTAATGCCTCTGCTTTTTATTATGCTGTCTAGGTTGGTCACAGCTTTTCTTCCAAGGAGTAAGCGTCTTTTAATTTCATGGCTGCAGTGACCGTCTGCAGTGATTTTGGAGCCCAAGAAAGTAAAGACTGTCACTGTTTCCATTGTTTCCCCATCTATTTGCCATGAAGTGATGCGACTGGATGTATGATCTTCATTTACTGAATGTTGAATTTTAAGCCAATTTTTTCACTGTCTTCTTTCACTTTCATCAAGAGGCTCTTTATCTTCTTTGCTTTTTTCCATAAGGGTGGTGGTATCTGCAGATCTGAGGTTATTGATATTTCTCCCAGCAATCTAAATTCCAGCTTGTATTACATCCAACCCAGATTATGCATGATGTACTCTGCATAGAAGTTAAATAAGCAAGGTGAAAATAGACAACCTTGACATACTCCTTTCCCAATTCGGAAACAGTGTTGCTCCATGTCCAGTTCTAACTGTTGCTTCTTGACCTGCGGAGAGATTTCACAGAAGGCAGGTCAGGTGGTCTGGTATTCCCATCTCTTGAAGAATTTTCCACAGTTTGTTGTGATCCACACAGTCAAAGGCTTTGGCATAGTCAACAAAGCAGAAGTAGATGTTTTTTGGGAACCCTCTTGCTTTTTTGATGATCCAACGGATGTTGGCAATTTGATGTCTGGTTCCACTGCCTTTTCTAAATCCAGCTTGAACATCTGGGAGTTCATGGTTCATATACATATAAACTTCTTTCTAGGGTTGTTGTTGCTGTTCAGTCACTAGGTTGTGTCTGACTGTTTGTGACCCCATGAACTGCAGCATGCCAGGCTTCCCTATCTTTCATTATCTCCCTGAGTTTGCTCAAACTCATGCCCATTGAGTCAGTGATGCCATTCATTTTTCTAGTGTAGCTTTCAAATTTTCAAAATGAAAAATCATTGTTCATATTTGTTAAGATCTGCATAGGTGATTACTTACCTGACTACTTATCTTTTAAAAAGAGCAGAAAGATAAAAAGCATGAATATTTTTTAAAAGTATATAGAATAAAAATAATATTACTAAGCATTTTGGTTCTAATTATAAAGATGAATACCTTGCACATGGGAGGGACCAGATTTAAATAATCATGGCATTTTGAATTATTTTTTCACCTTTAGAACAAATTTTAAATGTGTTTTGTGGCTTTTTGACTTTATTCGGTCAATATTTTTGTTTACTTAAAGAAAAATCCCAAATAATCTAACTGATTAAGGGAAGAAATAAAAAATCTAAACACACCAATCACTAGTAATGAAATTGACTCAATAATAAAAAACCCACCAAATGAAAGTTCAGAACATGACTCTACACTAAACTTTTATAGAAGAGATAACACCTATCCTCCTCAACTATCCCCCAAAAATTTAAAAGGAAGGAATGCTTCCAAACTCATTCTATGAGAGTGAGTTACCATTATCCTGATACCATAACCAGATAAAGACACTACAAAAAACAAATATTAGAGTACAATATGCCTCATGAACATACATGTAAAAATCCTCAACAAAATATTAGCCAACAAAATTCAACAATGCATTAAATAGATGATATACCATTATCAAATGGGATTTATTCCAGGGATGGTTCAGTACGTGCAAATCAATCATGTGATATACCGCATTAACAAAGTGAAGGAGTAAGAATCCTGTGGTCATCTCAATAAGTGGAAACAAAGCATTCCGGAGAATTCAACATCCATTTATGATATCAATGTCAACAAAGTGGGTGGAGAAGGGACATACATCAGCATAATACAAACTATGTATGATGAACCCTCTGAAATCAGGAACAAGACAAGAATGCCTAGTATCACCAGTCTTAATCAAGACAGTATTGGAAATTCTAGATAAAAAAATAAGACAGAAAAAGAAAAAGAAAAAAGGGAGAGATAAAAGGTATCCAAACTGAAAAGAAAACAAAACAGTCACTATTTGAAGATAACATTATGCTACATATAGAAAATTTAGGTATTTTATTCTTTATGATGCAAGTGTTTTCTTAACTTCTCTGTCTGATAGTTCTTTATCAAAGTAGAGAAATGCAACACATATCTGTATATTGATTTTTTTACCCTGCAACTTTACTGAATTCATTTATCAGTTCTAATAGGGTTTTGGTGAAATCTTTAGGGTTTTCCATACATTGTATAATGAAGAAAATCCAAAAAATAGGAGGGATATATATATATGTATATATATATATAATAGATGATTCACTTTGCTATACAGTAGAAATCAACACAACCTTGTAAAGCAACTGTACTTTAATAAAAATTAATTTAAATAAGAATAAAATACCTAGGAATAAATTTAACCAAGGAAATGAAAGACCTGTACTGTAAAAAATATAAGACATTGAGGAAAATATGTGAGAGTATGCAAATAAATGGAAAAATATACCATGCTGATAGATCAGAATTAATGTCATTAAAATGTTCATAACTACCTAAAGTAATCTGCAGATTCAATGTAGTCCCTATCAAAACATACATGACATTTTTTCACAGTACTAAAACAAGTAATCATAAAATTGTATGAAATTCCAAGAATCCTAATAGCCAAAGCAATCTTAAGAAAGAAAAAGTGTAGCTGGATGCATTATGCTCTCTGATTTCAAAATATACTACAAAGCTACAGCAACCAAAATTGTATAGTACTGGAACAAAAACAGGGACATAGATCAAGGTAACAGAATGGTGATCCCAGAAATAAACTCACACTTATTTTGTCAATTAATTTGTGACAAAAGAGCAAAGACTATACAACCAGGAAAAGAGAGTCTCATAAATAAACGATATTGGGAAACCTGGACAGCAACATGCAAAAGAATGAAATTGGACCACTTTCTCACATCATATGTAAAAATAAACTCAAAATGGATTAAAGACTTAAGGTAAGACCTGAAACCATAAAACTCCTCTAAAAAGACATAGACTGTGTACTCTTTGACACTGTCATTACCAGCATTATTTTTTTGGATTTCCCTCTTCAGGCAAGGGCAACAAAAGGAAAAATAAATGGGACCACATCAAGTTAAAAAGCTTTTGTGCAGCAAAGGAAACCATCAACAAAATGAAAAGGCAACCTTCTGAATGGGAGAAAATATTTCAAATCATATATCTGATAAAGAGTTAACACCCAAAACATATAAGAACTCACACAATTCAATATCAGAAAACAAACAAATAAACAATCCAAATAATAAATGGACAGAGGACCTTAATAAACATTTTTCTCAGGAAGACATACCAATGGCCAACAGACACATGAAAAGATTCTCAACATCACTAATCATCAGGGAAATGCACATCAATATCATTATGAGATATCATCTCACACCTGTGAGAATGGCTATTACCAAAAAAAAACAAAAATCAAGTTTTGGCTAGAATATGGTCATTAGTAGGATTGAATACTGTTGTAGCTACTATGGAAAACAGCATGGAGGTTTAAATTAAAGATTAAACTTCCCTGTGATCCAGCAATTCCACTTCTGGATATTTTCCTAAAGAAAACAAAAACACAAATTCAAAAAGGCATCTTCCCCTCTTGTTGCACTGCTATATAGAATAGCCAAGAGATGAAGACAGAACTGAATATTACTCAGCCATAAGAAAGAATGAAACTTTACCATTTGCAGTAACATGAGTGGACCTAGAGAATAATATGCTGAGTATTGATATATGTCAGACAGAAAAAAACAAATACTGTATGAGTTCACTTATAAGCGGAATCTAACAAAACAAAACATAAACAAATTCAGATACAGAGAACAACCTAGTGAATGCTAGAGAGGAAGGAGGTGAGAAGTTGGGTGAAATAGGTGATAGGGATTGATGAACAAACTTCCAGTTATAAAATGATCCATTCACAAGGATGTAAATCTATAGCTGCTGCTGCCGCTAAGTCGCTTCAGTCGTGTATGACTCTGTGTGACCTCATAGATGCAGCCCAAAAGGCTCCCCTGTCCTTGGGATTCTCCAGGCAAGAACACTGGAGTGGGTTGTCATTTCCTTCTCCAATGCATGAAAGTGAAAAGTGAAAGTGAAGTCGCTCAGTCGTGTCTGACCCTCAGTGACCCCATGGACTGCAGCCTTCAAGGCTCCTCCGCCAGGGGGGCCCACCTCCTGGGCCCTGGGCTGCTACCATGCATGGCCAGTTAGGAACTGGGCCACACAGCAGGAGGTGAGAGGCAGGAGAGCGGGAGAAACTTCATCTGTATTTGCGGTCACTCCCTATCGCTTGTATTACCATCTGAGCTCTGCTTCCTGTCAGATCAGTGGCAGCATTAGATTCTCACAGGAGTGTGAACTGTATTGTAAACTGCATATGCAAGGGATCTAGGTTGTGTGCTCCTCATAAGAATTATCCGAAACCATTCCCACTCCTGGTCTGTGGAAAAATGTCTTCCATGAACCAGTCCTTGGGGTCAAAAGTAAGGAGACCACTGATGTACAGTATAGGGAATATAGTCAATAGTACTGCAGTGCCTTTGTATGGTAACAGATGGTTACTAGACTTGTGGTGATCAATGAATAACATATGTAAATGTTGAATCACTATGTCTTAAATCTGAAATAACATAATGTTATATGTCAACTATATTTCAATTAAAATATATATTTTGTCTATTTATAGAAAATAAATTGCAATACCACTGTAAAAGCAAATACAACTACCTTTATTTTGAATGATTATAAGAGGCCATATTTCTTGCCCTGTTATGAACAAATCATGCTATTTTTACAGTCATTTTTTTAAAAATTAAACTGATTATTAATGGAAGGATAACTGCTTTACAATATTGCATTGGTTTCTGTTACACATCAGCATGAATCAGCCATGGGTATACATATGTCTCCTTCCTCTTGAACCTACCTCTCGCCTCCCATCCCTTCCCACCCCTCTAGGTTGTTACAGAACCCTGGTATGAGTTCCCTGACTCACAGCAAATTCCCATTGTCCATCTATCTTACATATGGTAGTATATATGTTTCCATGCTACTCTCTCCATTCATTTTTTTAAAGGCCCTTTAAGAAACTAGCAGTGGTTTCACTTTATTAGAAAGGAATAAAATCAGTTCAGTAATAGACTATACTATACAATTATCCCAAATTCTTTTTATCATATCAGGAACTTTATTAAAAATTTAGTCTATGTTTTTGGCATTATGACAACAGTCCTCTGAAACTGGGTATAGATTGAATGAAAGTAGGCATTAAAGAAACATTTGATTTATCTTCTAATACTGTGAAAGTAAGAGTTCTGAATTTGATTCAAGGTATGAAAGCTATAACTGGCCTGATTTAAAATTACTCATGTCAGCAAGTTTATATGCAACTTCTCTAAGCCTATGTTAATAACAAAACTTCTCTCAGCCTATTTTTATAACAAAGATATTTCATTTTACATTTGTCCAGTGTTGAAGACACAAGCAATATATATATATTTTTATTATAATTTCAAGAGAAATCATATTTTCTAGTTTAAAAAGCCTATTATTTTACACAAACCTCTGCTATGGTTTTAATTACTGAATAATTGAATTTGATTATATACTTTTTACTATTATTCAATGTCTTTTGCATAGCTGTGACTTAATTTATTCATTCTAAATATTTTTTCTGCTTTTAGGAAGCTCATTTGCACAATATCCTTTACTCAGAAACATTGCACATGGGCAGTATGAATTTCAATGCAACAGAAATTAGGGAAACAAGGAGGCTCCTGCAGCTGCTAAGTTGCTTCAGTCGTGTCCAACTCTGTGCGACCCCATAGACGGCAGCCCACCAGGCTCTGCCATCCCTGGGATTCTCCAGGCAACAACACTGGAGTGGGTTGCCATTTCCTTCTCCAATGCAGAAAAGTGAAAAGTGAAGTCGCTCAGTCGTGTCCGATTCTTCGCGACCCCATGGACTACAGCCTACCAGGTTCCTTTGTCCATGGGATTTTCCAGGCAAGAGTACTGGAGCGGGGTGCCATTGCCTTCTCTGAAACAGGGAGGAGGCATTTCAAATTTAGAGAAAGTTGGAGAGGGAGGATGCAATTTGTAAAAAGTACCTTTAAGGACCATGATTTAAACCTTATGAAAATATGCTTGTCCTCATATAAAAATTAACAACTAAATGAATAATCTTTCAATTTAGTTTTCCAAATAATACATATTATTTTAATCATATATCTTAGGGTGCACTGAAAAGTGAAATAAGAAAAAAATCCTTAGGTTAAAGCAACTCTCTTTATGAAAAATATTCTATTGATATTTCTTATCATCATGTTTTGATATATTGTAGGCTTCTTCCAATTTGAGAACTTTGAATTTACTTATTTAAAAAAAGTAATTCTTTCTTTAAAAAAGTTTTTTTTCCCTTAAAATATTTGGCTTTTTCTTATTTATCCTAAGGCACAAAGTGAAAAGATATCTTCATTATTACCTTGAGAGGAAATGTTTTAGTTTAAATAAATTTGTAAAATTACTTGGCTCACATCCTTCAACGTTTTAATACACTTTGAAAACAATAAATGTCACTAAGTTCATGATGTCTCTGAGAGTAAGGATGGCCCTAAGTGTACCCTGGTACCTCAAACCTGGGAGACAAAAAGAGGTGCAAAGGCCAAAGATAGATTGGCTCTGGTCATATTCTAATTCTAATTAATAATATAAAAGCTCAGTCAGCCTCAAAACCAGCATCGACCCATTTATAAGCTTTCAATCTCCTACTCTTCCCAGTACTTTCACTATGTGTGTGTGTGTGTGTATGTGTGTGTGTGTGTGTGTGTGTGTGTGTGTGTGTAAATCCCCTTGGTTATTTTAAAAAGCAGAGAACAAAAAGTCTTCACCTGTAGAAATGATAAAAACTGAGGCTTGACTATAAAGTATTGAAGTTTGAAAACAGGTTCTAAATGCCATTCCAAAAGAACAACAGCAATAACCTATATGTAACGGCAGTGGCCTTGGAATAATCGTATTGCCACTCAGAGTGACTCCTTACAAGTATGTAGTATTCATTTAGATATTTAAGTAGAGTTGGATTTCTTTAAATATCAATCTTGTTAACATTATCTTACAGTCATACTTCAAAACTTAGAAGAAATGCTAAACCCTTCTTTTATGAAACATTAATATAATGAGGATTTGGAGCCTGTTACAGGGGGAAAAAGTTTTGCGGAAGTTTTAGATAATATGTAGAAAAACAGACATTTGAAGGTGAGTTGTGAATGGGCTGAAATACTATTTCATTTATTGATCACAGGACTTACAAAAGGCAACATGGGAAGGATGCATAGTCAAGGTCAGCTGCATCTTTACATATAAGTTCATATATTAACTGATGAGCTATGGCTCTATATATTTCCTACTGGAAATCTGTGAAGGCTTTTTCTTTCAATTGATTAAAAGCAAAGGAAACTTGACAGGGGAACTAATGAGCTATGCATAATGAATAAGATGGCAATGTTCTCTTCTAGTCAATATTCCCTTTATAAAAATGGGAGCAGAAACCTGATTCGATGCATTGCCATAGAGGCTGATCTGTGAACTTCGACCACTGTAGCAACTACACTGTTAAGAACCTTTAGGTACCACAGTTAAAAAGTATATGTAAACATGAAAACAAAATCAATTATCTGATTCTGTGCTAAAAAAATGGTGAGCGTGCAAGAAAAGTCATATCTAATATTTAGAACTTGTGTTTCCTTTTATTCTTGTTTGGTCACAAAGTACATTGGTCCTTTGGGAAATGGTCAAATGATATTTGGGCTTCTATTCAAAATCCAGTGATCATGGTTGATAAACAGAACCAATCGTAAATTCAGGTTTTATTATTTATTCAGGTCCTATTAGCTCAGGCTTTAGCTAGACAAGGAAATGGTAAACCAACCCAGTATTCAGTCAGTTCAGTCACTCAGTCATGTCCTACTCTTTGAGACCCCATGGACTGCAGCACGTCAGGCCTCCCTGTCCATCATCAGCTTGCTCATGCAAGCTCCGGGAGTAGGTCATGACATCCAACTATCTCATCCTCTATTGTCCCACTTCCTCCTGTCTTCAATCTTTCCCAGCATCAGTGTCTTTTCTAATGAGTCAGTTCTTCGTGTCAGGTGGCCAAAGTATTGGAGCTTCAGCTTAAGCATCAGTCCTTCTAATAATATTCAGGACTGATTTCCTTTAGGATTGACTAGTTGGATCTCCTTGCAATCCAAGGGACTCTCAAGCATCTTCTCTGACACCACAGTTCAAAAGCATCAATTCTTCAGTGTTCAGCTTTCTTTATGGTCCTCTCACATCCATACATGACTACTGGAAAACCACCAGTATTACTGCCTGGAAAATTCTATGGACAGAGGAGCCTGGTGGGCTATAGTCCATGGGGACACAGAGTTGGGTATGATTTAAAAGACAGCATGCACAAGGCCTCAGCAGCTTAGAACAAATGCTCTTGAAAGGGTTTTCTAACTCATACAAAGACCATAGGCGAAATTTTTTTAAAAGAGAAAGTTTCTTTCTCTGTTTCCACACCTTCATTCTGTTACCCCAAGAAGATTCACCATGACCCAAATGGCCCCGACTTTCAAAGAAACTCACACCTTTCCTCTACTGCCTGAAAAGAAATGTTCTGGGGCAGCAGATCTGAGATAGCATTAACAGAAAAGCAATTTGTTTGGTTATCTGATGGAGGTAATTTATGTAGAAGTGTGCAACGACTTACATTTCCTGCCTGACTTGCTTTTTAAAAAAGGGATTATTAACAAATGAATCTTGATTACTGACAGGAGGTAGTAGGCTCAGTGCTCTTTGCTAAAGTCTTCACTAGGGCATGTTGGAGGTAAGAGGTCAGTAACTTGGCAACCCTTTAAAGACTGCAGCGACTTTTTATTTCAAAGTCTCTTATTTGATGGCCTCTAAGCGAAGTGCCAAAGACAGGGTCATAAAAGAGACACTCCAGTTCCCAACTTTGAGGAGTTGTAACTTGAGGAGGTTGTCTCCTCACCATCTCCCCTCCTCCAGCAAGCACAAAAAAATTAAGCAAAACAGAGCAAAATAAAACGGGTCTGAAAAGACTCTGTGCTACTCCAGGATGGGCAGCAGGATAATCAGTAAATATTTTGCTTTAGCTTTAGAGTTGTTAAACAATATTTTTTTTCTTATCAAAAGTGGTACCTCTTAGGAGTTTCTCTTTGCTGTTTCATTTTGCTTTGAACCCCAAGGTTCCCTTCAGTTCATTCACTCAGTTGTGTCTGACTCTTTGCGCCCCATGGATTCAGCGTGCCACGCTTCTCTGTCCATTACTAACTCCTGGAGCTTGCTCAAACTCATGTCCCTTGAGTCGGTGATGCTTACTCAAGGTTCCCTGACTTGATTTAGGTGTTATTTCCTGTGCTGACCACAGCTAAATTACTCCCAGGTGTTTTCTCTCATTCTGTATTTGTTTTCTCCTTATCCTGTTAAGAGTTTTATCCTTATCACTTTAATCTGCATTGATAAGTATTGTTCTTTGCAAATATTAAATGATCTTTACATATGGTGAATGAATGATATACAACTGGTATTTTTCCCATAGGAAAGAAGTAATACTGTATATCTAAATCATCTTTAGAAAGAAAAGTTTACCTAAAGTGAGACCATAGCTTCATATGCTTTTATTTTTTTTAAATTTTTTAACATATGTAGTTGATTGCTTTTTTAATTAATTAATTTTTATTTTTTAGTTTGTTTTGCTTTACAATACTGTATTCATTTTGCTATACATCGACATGAATCAGCCACGAGTGTACATGAACTCCCAATCCCGAATCCCACCTCCCCCCTCCCGCCCCACACCATCTCTCTGGATTATCCCTGTGCATCAGTCCCAAGCATCCTGCATCCCACATAGAACCTAGACCGCTGATTCGTTTCACTTATGATATCATACATGTTACACTATCACTCTCCCAAATCATCCCACCCTCTCCCTCTCCCACAGAGTCCAAAAGGCTGTTCTATACATCTGTGTCTCTTTTGCCGTCTCACGTACAGGTTTATCATTACCATCTTTCTAAATTCCATATATATGTGTAAGTATACTGTATTGGTGTTTTTCTTATCTTCGACAAAGGAGGCAAGAATATACAGTGGATTAAAGACAATCTCTTTAACAAGTGGTGCTGGGAAAACTGGTCAACCACTTGTAAAAGAATGAAACTAGATCACTTTCTAACACCATACACAAAAATAAACTCAAAATGGATTAAAGCTCTAAATGTAAGACAAGAAACTATGAAACTCCTAGAGGAGAACATAGGCAAAACACTCTCTGACATAAATCACAGCAGGATCCCCTATGATCCACCTCCCAGAATACTGGAAATAAAAGCAAAAATAAACAAATAGGATCTAATTAAAATTAAAAGCTTCTGCACAACAAAGGAAACTATAAGCAAGGTGAAAAGACAGCCTTCTGAATGGGAGAAAATAATAGCAAATGAAGCAACTGACAAACAACTAATCTCAAAAATATACAAGCAGCTTATGCAGCTCAATTCCAGAAAAATAAATGACCCAATCAAAAATGGGCCAAAGAACTAAATAGACATTTCTCCAAAGAAGACATACAGATGGCTAAGCAGCCTTCTGAAAGAGAGAAAATAATAACAAATGAAGCAACTGACAAACAACTAATCTCAAAAATATTACTCTATTTAAATAGAGTTAAAATATGAGGATTATTGTAGATGGTAATTAGCAATCTTTAATAAGCATCAGCTCTATTGAAAAGCTTACCTTCTAGTTTTAATTATTTAATGATATTTGAGGGTGTTCAGAAATAACCCTGTCTTCAAATCGACCTCTTCTTGGGCTAAGTAATTTTCAACATGAAAAATATGATGCATTTAAAACAGAATATTCAGCCTCACAGTCGATAAGTCTTTTCATGGGTCTAAATCTTTCCTTCTAGCCTACAGCATCAAAAACATTTCACAGAAAACCTGGAAGTTGAATTTAGAATGAATTCACTCAGAACACTATGGAGAAATGATCATCTGTAGATGGCTCTGGTCCTATAGGCAGAAGGCAGAATGCGTGGTGGAAACACATTCAAAAGGGTCATTCCAACCTCGATGAACCTTTCTCTGGAGAATGTAAATAACAAAAAAGACATTTTCACCTGTGATGCAAGGATATTTAAAGTAGTTTCCACAAAAGCCCAAGGACTTTTCTTTTAGATTCTGTCTTCTCACCAAGGAATTAATTATCTCTTTTGATAGAAAGGCTTTGCCTTGGATTAACAGGTATTCTGGAGAGACAGACCTGAGAAACAGTCATTCTTGAGTGGGGAATTGTATTCTCTGCAGTTCAGTTAGTTGCTCAGTCGTTTCCTACTCTCTGCGACCCCATGGACTGTGGCATGCCAGGTCTCCCTGTCCATCACCAACTCCTGGAGTTTACACAAACTCATGTCCATTGATTTGGTGATGCCATTCAATCATCTCATCCTCTGTCATCCCCTTCTCCTCCCACCTCCAATCTTTCCCAGCATCAGAGTCTTTTCAAATAAGTCAGTTGAAAAGAGTCAGTATTCCCTGCACTTGCAACCTAAATATGCAGGTCCCCTTTCTCTGTCTGAACCTGGGTTTCTAAGAAAACTTAATGACACGTGCCTAGAAAAGATGGCTTAATTCCAGCCTGGGAACCTGTGACATAACGTATGCACTCATGTTGGAAAGAGAACTTCTATTTTCTTATAAATATGAAATCTTTTCTTAAAACCTAGTACTTATTGCTTGAGAGTTAGATTAGTGAAGGCATAATATTATTGGAAGCCATTTAAAGTGCCTGAAATAAAAACCTTTTAAATTTCGCCCACATTCTTCTGAGGGCAATGTAAGTAAACAGAAAGTCTAATAGAATCAAGATAATTGATTTTTGGGATCCACATGGTGGTCAGCATTGAACACTAGACAATAGTAAATAAACATTTGAAAAGATATCTAAAGCATAAGAAGGGAACCATAAATCAAACTACAAGTATTTTTCAACATTATGGTCACTTTGTATTACTTTTTTAGTTATTCTAGTGACCAATGATGTTGAGCATTTTTAAAAAGGTTGCTAAGAGTGTATCTTCTTTTTGGAGGAGGGGTTTCTTTTCAAGTTCTTCATGTAATTTAAAAATTGAATTATGGTTTCTTATTTATTGCTATAAGTGATTTTTATATAGTCTGGGTATATATATTTTGTCATTTGTATTATACATATAAGATATTTGTATATAAAATGTTATGCAAATATATATATATATAAAATTAAATATATATACAAACTTTTTTTTTTCCTGGTCTGTGGCTTTCCTTTTATTTTTTAGAAGGGATGACATCTGATGACAGGAAAGCAACAAGCTGCTTCTTCTTTTATGATTATTATTTTTTATAGTTCATGTTTATTGTAGTGTACCTCATAAATACTATTTTACCTCAAGGTCAAAAACATTTCTTCTAGAATTTTTATGTTTAGATTTCACATCCAGTTCGCTGATTCATTTTCCATGAATTTTTGTGTATAGTGTGAAGTAGTGATTGAGGTTCTTTATTTTTCTTATATATTTGCATTGAATTAGTACGATAGCTTTGTTAGAAAATTTATACATTTAGATATGTTAATGAACATTCTGTTTCAATAGCACCTAGCTTGGTTTGTGGGAATTTTATAGTATGTCTTGAATTTAGGTAGGATAATTTCTTTTTTGGAGAATGATTTTCTATTTCAGATTTTTAAAAATAATATCTTTCTATATATTTTTGTGTATGGTGTTAGAAAGTGATCTAATTTCATTCTTTTACAAGTGGTTGACCAGTTTTCCCAGCACCACTTGTTAAAGAGATTGTCTTTAATCCACTGTATATTCTTGCCTCCTTTGTCGAAGATAAGCTGTCCATAGGTGTGTGGATTTATCTCTGGGCTTTCTATTTTGTTCCATTGATCTATATTTCTGTCTTTGTGCCAGTACCATACTGTCTTGATGACTGTGGCTTTGTAGTAAAGCCTGAAGTCAGGCAGGTTGATTCCTCCAGTTCCATTCTTCTTTCTCAAGATGGCTTTGGCTATTCGAGGTTTTTTGTGTTTCCATACAATTGTGAAATTATTTGTTCTAGGTCTGTGAAAAATACCGCTGGTATCTTGATAGGAATTGCATTGAATCTGTAGATTGCTTTGGGTAGTATACTCATTTTCACTATATTGATTCTTCCGATCCATGAACATGGTATATTTCTCCATAAATTTCAAAACAGGATTGTCAGTTTCTTAAAATATTCTGTGGACATATCTCCCCCTTTATTTATATTTTTATTGAAGTATAGTTGGCTTATAATTTTCTGTTAGTTTCAAGTGTAAAGCAAAATGATACATTATATTGGGTTGGACAAAACGTTAGTCAGATTTCTCCAACAACTTCTGGAAAGAGTAGAATCAACTTTTTGGCCTACCCTGTATATATTTTGTAAATGTATACCTCAACTTTCCTGTTTTAACTAGCATTTTGTTTTCAGTTTCAATTTCTTTCTTTTTTAAATTTAAATTTATTTATTTTAATTGAAGGCTAATTACTTTACAATGTTGTATTGGTTTTGCCATACATCAACATGAATCCACTACAGGTGTACACGTGTTCTTCACCCAGAATCCCCTTCCCACCTCCCTCCCTGTACCATCCCTCTGGGTCATCCCAGTGCACCAGCCCCAAGCATCCTGTATCCTGCATTGAACCTGGACTGGCGATTTGTTTCTTATGTGGTATTATATGTATAGAACAGACAATTTCAGTTTGCAATAGCTATTTTTGCAGAAATAATTTTGATATTTTGTGTTGACATTGTATGTTGTGACATTGTTAAATTAACTGAGTAGATATATTTGATTGTTTTTAATGTCCTGAAGAAATATACCTTTATAATGATTCTATCTAACCATTGATATATTTTTAAATTGTTGCCTCTTCTCAGCTTTATGTCTTCTATTTCATTTTCTTACCTTTGAAATAACTAGAATTTAGGTTACATTGCAGAAGAGAAATTCGGACTGGCCTAACTTGTTCATTTACAATTTTAGAAACAATTCACCATTAAGTATGATGGTAGGTGTAGTATGTATACAGATACTCTTTATCAGGCAGGCTGGGCAAAGTCCTTTCTATTCTTCATTTTCTAAAATATTTTTATTCATAAATCTGAAATTAAATTTATTAATTCATATTAATTCCAAGGAGGGAAAGGAGTACATCAAGGTTGTATATTGAAACACTGCTTATTTAACTTATATACAGAGGATATCCTGCAGAATGCCAGGCTGGATGAAGCACAAGCTGGAATCAAGATTGCCGGGAGAAATATCAATAACCTCAGATATGCAGATGACACCATGCTTATGGCAAAAGAGAAGAAGAACTAAAGAGCCTCTTGATGAAAGTTTAAGAGGAGAGCAAAAAAAAAATGGCTTAAAATTCAACATTCAAAAACTTAAGATCATGGTGTATGGTGTCATCACTTCATGGCAAATAGATGGGAAATCAATGGAAACAGTGATGGACTTTATTATAATTATTATTACTATTTTTTTTTAGTTCCAAAATCACTGCAAATGGTGGCTGCAGTCATGAAATTAAAAGACACTTGTTCCTTGGAAGTAAAGCTATGACCAACCTAGACAGCATATTAAAAAGCAGAGACATTACTGCCAACAAAGTTCTATCTAGTCAAAACTATGGTTTTTCCAGTAGTCATGTATAGATGTGAGAGTTGGACTATAAAGAAAGCAGAATGCCAAAAAATGGATGCTTTTGAACTGTGGTCCTGGAGAAGACTCTTGAAATCCCTTGGACTGCAAGGAGAGCCAATCAGTCAATCTTCAAGGAAATCAGCCCTGAACATTCATTGGAAGGACTGAAGCTTGAATACTTTGGCCACCTGATGCGAAGAACTGACTCATTGGAAAAGACCCTGATGCTGGAAAGATTGAAGGCAGGAGGAGAAGGGGACGACCGACAGGATGAGATGGTTGGATGGCATCATGGACTCAATGTCCATGAGTTTGAGCAAGCTCCAGGAATTAGCAGTGGACTGGGAAGCCTGGCATGCTGTGGTCCATGGGGCTGCAAAGAATCGGACATGACTGAGCAACTGAACTGAACTGAATGAATTTCAATGTATCTATTGAAATGGCATTATAAGTCTTCACTTTTAGTCTTTTATTTTAATGAACATTTTTGAATGTCAAAGACTTTTATTTCTGGTATAAAATAACACGCATATATATTTCATCTATTGGTATACTGTTTAATATTTTTTTGCATATTTTGATACAAGACAGTTGTCATTTTCTTTCTTATAATGAAATTTGACACTTAAGAAATGCTCCCTGCATGAAATGATGTGTTTATTGTTCTTTATTTTTATAAAAACTTTGTGTGGAAATAGCATTATTTATTTTTTAAAATATTTTATGAAATTTAGAAGTTGAATTTTTTGTACCTGGAGTTATTTTTGACTATGTTCTTAAGTACAAATTCAATTTCTTTAACTAATATAGGATTGTTTGGATTTTAATTACCTATTTAATAAAATTTTACAGTAAACTGAATATTAATCTGTCAAATATTCTGGCTCAAATTTTTAAATGATATTTCTTACCATTCTATTAATATCTGTAGATTCTGAATCTATAATTCTGTGTTTTTATTCTTGTAGTGACAAATATGTCTTTTCATTCTCTTTTGTCTTTCATCTTTCCTCCTTCTATTCAGACTTCTACTTTCTAATCAGGTTAAGGACTGATTTTATTGATGTTTTCAAATAATGAGATTGCTATTTTATTGATTTTGGTATTATTTCTCATTTTCCACACCACTCATTTTTGTTTATCCTTATTTCCTATGTTCTACCTACTTTCTGCTTAATTTTCTCCAATTCTCTCATTTTTCTAAGTCTATAAGAAATAATATTTTGTAATTGATATTAAATATTATTTTCTAACACATTTGCATTAATATTGTGGTCAGTTCAGTTCAGTCACTCAGTCGTGTCTGACTCTCTGCAAAGCCATGAATCGCAGCACGCCAGGCCTCCCTGTCCATCACTAACTCCCGGAGTTCACTCAGACTCACGTCCATCGAGTCAATGATGCCATCCAGTCATCTCATCCTCTGTCGTCCGCTTCTTCTCCCGCCCCCAATCCTTCCCAGCATCAGAGTCTTTTCCAATGAGTCAACTCTTCACATGAGGTGGCCAAAGTACTGGAGTTTCAGCTTTAGCATCATTCCTTCCAAAGAAATCCCAGGGCTAATTTCCTTCAGAATGGACTGGTTGGATCTCCTTGCAGTCCAAGGGACTCTCAAGAGTCTTCTCCAACACCACAGTTCAAACGCATCAATTCTTCTGCGCTCAGCCTTCTTCACAGTCCAACTCTCACATCCATGCATGACTACTGGAAAAACCATAGCCTTGACTAGACAGACCATAGTCAGCAAAGTAATGTATCTGATTTTGAATATGCTATCTAGGTTGGTCATCACTTTTTTTCCAAGGAGTAAGCGTCTTTTAATTTCA
>SJXQ01003339.1:233970-296778 GCA_006408695.1 Aepyceros melampus | reverse complement strand
CTCTCACATCCATACATGACCACAGGAAAAACCATAGCCTTGGCTAGACGGACCTTAGTCGGCAAAGTAATGTCTCTGCTTTTGAATATACTATCCAGGATGGTCATAACTTTTCTTCCAAGGAGTAAGCGTCTTTTAATTTCATGGCTGCAGTCACCATCTGCAGTGATTTTGGAGCCCCCCAAAATAAAGTCTGACACTGTTTCTACTGTTTCCCCATTTATTTCCCATGAAGTGATGGGGCCAGATGCCATGATCTTCGTTTTCTGAATGTTGAGCTTTAAGCTTTAATAGATCACTCAAAATCATGCATGGCAGTGAGAGGAAGACCCCACTTCTCTGAAACTTATCCCTCAAGTTAGGAGGAAGAATAAAGAAACTGGTGATTCTCAGAAATGATTTAATAAGAATCAAGTCTAAACAGGACTAAAATTACATAGTAAACGATGGCATACTTACTCAAGAGTGGTTTTAGTCCCAACTATCAAGTACAATTTATTAACTTCTGTAAATCAGAGCCATTTGTTAATGAATCAATCTAAAACATAAACTGTGGAAAATGATTCATATATTAGATTTCTGATTCATCATGACAGCTGAATGCCCTGGGTCTATTTTTGCTTCTCATAGACAAACTTCTTAAATCTTTCTGGTTGAATGGACTCCTGGCAAATAGGTTGGACAGACTCCCTAAGTATTAACTGTGGTTTGAACAGACAAAAGATAAGACTACTTTTACATATATACTTTTATTACTTCTTATCCAAATGTAAATTAAAAATTTTCACCATCTCTTTAAATAATTTCTGATGTGAACAAATTGAAACTTGGGCTGAATTGTTAATTATTTAGAAATAGATATACATTTATTTAATAAATTATCTGTTTATGATTCAGTCTTAGTAAGGATATTTGAAAGATGTTTATGCCTAATTTTATTTAATCATCTCTATTCCCATCTTTTTATTACCATTGTCTTTAGGATTTTATAGGAAATAACTGCTTATGCAAAAGTGTAAAGTTTTTTAAATTAGTCATTTAAAACTAAGTGCAAGCAAAGGTGAGAATCACATGAATTTGTTATTCAGTATTAACAAAACGTTTATGCCCAAAGATTTTACAACAACTTTTGTAAAGTGATTTACAAAAATCGCTTCCTTGAAAAGAAATAAAATACATATGTTATAATATGTGTTCAGCCTTGATTTTATGCACATTGCATATTCTAATTATTACAATCTAATTTATAAACAATGCATGCTGTGGTCTGACAGTGAAATTGTGATGAAACACAGAGTACCAATTTTAATTACATACAGTTCTAATACAGCGAGCACTGCAGCATTTCTGTCATCTTTGAAATGGTAACAGAATGAAAAAAAGTTTTTGAAATATGAGCATGAAGGTAATGAGATCAATAAATGTCAGCTAGAAAAAGTAATCACAACTCCTGAGACTCACTGACCTTTCTACAAATTCCAGAAATAATAGAGTAGCTTAGGATGAGGAATTCTTTAACAATGAGAAACTGATACTATTATAAGAAGAAAGGGAAGCAGAGATTGCCCTCTGACATCAAAAACATTGCCCATAGAGGTAATTTTGACACAATAATTTATTCCCTTGATTTTTTTCCTAAGGTCACTACCAACATAGATCACAAACCTTTGGACTTTACAGAGACAAAATTCCCACTGAAGCCTTCTGAATACTGAAATACTTGCTTCATAGACTTCTGGTTTGCTTCACAATATTCAGCATCCCAATAGAGTTTAATCATACTGTTGGTTAATTTAAATCCCAAAGTGAAAAACATTCTATTTTCATAGTTGTAAAATCACTCTATCAGTATCTGAATATAATTTGGGAGAATTCAGTTTTGGAAAGTGTTTGAAGGAGTGTTCAGAAAGATTTAATCACCATGAAACATTCAGCATTTGAATATAAAATGAGGTGATAATATAAAACTCTGAATTATGATATTAAAATAATTTTAAAGTCCACAAAATTTTAGAAGATACTGCAAAACCAGTCTTCTGTAATAACTAAGTTTCTACAGGACTAGAAGGAGCTAGGTTGGAGTAAGATTTTGGTTATTACAGCTTTTATCCTGATGGCAGACTGAAGTTAGCACCATAAAAGTGGCTGAGATTTCAATACAAAACCCACAGCCTTTCTATACTAGAAAATGAGAGAAAAGTTCACGAAAGTCACAGATATTCAAAAGTAAAGGTGAAATCAAAGATATAACAAAGTCATAGTTGTGAATCCAAATTTATGCTTTTATACCTGTTGATATATTTAGCTGACCCCTGAACTACACATGTACTGGGAAAACTCAAGCATATACAGTTAGAGATAAAATAGCTGAACTGATATCTAAGTTGCCAGCCAAGAGACAAACTTTGTAATTTGACTCCAACCAAAGGAATGACCAACTAAAACAAGTCAACAACACACTTCTGAGAAATATACTTATGAAGTCCAGAGACTCCATAAGATAAAATCCATGGTGTATGGGAAACAATTAAAAACTGCTTTACTCATGAAGTATTAGGAATGTGTAACCCAGATTCTACAAAAAAAAAAAAAAACAACTAAAATCCATCCCAAGACGAGTTACTGAAATTATAAGAAGATGATATAAAATAAAACTGTTAAAACTATGTTCCATAAAAATATGATCACAATGAAAAAAGAAAATCAAATATAGGAGAAGAAATAAAAATCTACAAAAGAGAACCAAATAAGAGAGGATTCTGGAAAGATGGTAAAGTAGGAAGCATCAGGAATCTGTTTCTCCAACTAGACAACATTAAGTTCAGTTCAGTTCACTTCAGTTGCTCAGTCGTAAAAAAAAAAAAAAACAACTAAAATCCATCCCAAGACGAGTTACTGAAATTATAAGAAGATGATATAAAATAAAACTGTTAAAACTATGTTCCATAAAAATATGATCACAATGAAAAAAGAAAATCAAATATAGGAGAAGAAATAAAAATCTACAAAAGAGAACCAAATAAGAGAGGATTCTGGAAAGATGGTAAAGTAGGAAGCATCAGGAATCTGTTTCTCCAACTAGACAACATTAAGTTCAGTTCAGTTCACTTCAGTTGCTCAGTCGTATCCAACTCCGCGAACCCATGAATCGGAGCACACCAGGCCTCCCCGTCCATTGCCAGCTCCTGGAATTCACTCAGACTCACGTCCATCGAGTCAGTGATGCCATTTTTTGGCCACCTCATGCGAAGAGTTGACTCATTGGAAAAGACTCTAATGCTGGAAGGGATTAGGGGCAGGAGGAAAAGGGGACGACAGAGGATGAGATGGCTGGATGGCATCCCTGACTTGATGGACATGAGTCTGAGTGAACTCCGGGAGTTGATGATGGACAGGGAGGCCTGGTGTGCTACTATTCATGGGGTCGCAAAAAGTTGGACACGACTGTGACTGAACTGAACTGAATACTAATACTGTGTATTTCTCTTAATAGACTATCCACTAATATTTATTGAACAGCTGAGAAAGTCATCATTCTAATCTTTAGCTTTCATCTTACATTGTATTCTGTTTTTCTGATTTTTCATTCTCTTTATTGGAACACTTATGACTTCATTGTCCCCATCTCCTGATAATCCAGGATCATCTCCTCTGGAAATGTTTACTTTAACACATCTGCAAAGTCTCCTTTGTGTTAAGTTGACTTACACAGGCCTGAGGATCAGGAGGTAGCCATGCTGGGCAGCTATTATTCAGTTTACCACAGTATGATCACATGGTTGCATACAATCTGTAGAAGTAAGATAATTCTTACACAGTCAGATAAGGTGGCTATTTCTTTTAACTTCTTTTAACTCAAGTGTGGTCATTCCTGTCAGCATTTGGGGTTTTAATAGTAATTTGGGTTGAGGATACACTTAGTTTGGTTTTAATAGGAGGCCTACTGCCTTTTGTGCCAAATCACTAACCATTGTGCCTTAAAGACTGTGCTGAAGGTCATATTGCAATATGAATACATCTTATAGTACCCAGCAGTTTAAGTACATGGGTATTGAGGGAGAATAGGTCTCAAACTACATGGAGCCTTAAGCCAGTCTGTAAAAAATGTGTTGCAACCATCAAACATGTTAAAATTATAAGAAAAGAAATGATTTTTCTTGTGACATCTTGTCAAAATTATTGTTCAGTTCAGTTAAGTCACTCAGTCGTGTTCGACTCTTTGTGACCCCATGGACTGCAGCATGCCAGGCTTCCTGTCCATCGCCAACTCCCGGGACTTTACTCAAATTCATGTCCATGTGTCGATGATGCCATCCAATTATCTCATCCTCTGTCATCCCCTTCTCTTCATGCTTTCAATCTTTTCCAGCATCAGGATATTTCCCAATGAGTTTGTTATTTGCATTAGATGTCCAAAGTATTGGTGCTTCAGCTTCAGCATCAGTCTTTTCAATGAATATTCAGAACTGATTTCCTTTAGGATTGACTGGTTGGATCTCCTTGCAGGGATTCTCAAGAGTCTTGTCCAACACCACCATTCAAAAGCATCAATTCTTCGGCACTCAGCTTTCTTTATAGATACAAACCCTGCACTGCAGAACAAACTACATTTTTTGTTCTCTTTAAAGAAAATGGTATTGCCAAATTTTTGTTATATGAAGAGACAATGTATTAAAAAATTTTAGAGAAAAAAAAGTATTTTAAACCTGTACCAAACAGTTAATGATAAAAATATTAGCAAAAATATTAGAAAATAATTTTTTCTGGCTTATGTGATCCTGTGATCCTTGTCAGATTTAAAAATTTTATTTTTTGTGAGTCTTTTCTTATCTTGTATACTTACTTTGATACCTAAATGTCTTATTTTTTTTTTGTTTGGTCTTAAAGAGGATTCCATAGTTCTACATAAACCCCCATCTTTGTAGGATGTAGGCCTCACAGAATCAGAATCTGTCACTGATAACACTTATACCAGCCAGGGTTTAAACAGAAAAGCAGATTATCTATCTCTGTGTGTTTATCTGCCTACCTATCTTTCATCTGTCTATCTATCCACACACCTATCACATACCTATCTAGGGAAATGTGTAGTGCAAGAAACTGGTTTATGTGATTATGTTTGAAGGCTGGTTAAGCAAGTCTGAGATCTATAGGGAAGGTAGTGAAAAAGCGAAAATCCAGGGAAGGGGTAGCAGTTGTAGACCAAACCATTGCTGGGGTTCTCTTTTACCAGGAAGAGTTTAGCTCCTTTCAAGGGCTCACTTGGCTAGAGTGGCCCATTTAAGATAATCTCTCTTCTTTAAAGTCATTTACTCATACAGTCGCCCTTTGAACAAGATGATTTAAAGTGTGGGTCCACTTATACATGGATTTTTTTTTTTACACTAAGTATCATAATACTATACAATTTTTGGTTGGGTCTACAGACAATGAGGGCTTACTATAAGTTACATATGGATTTTCAACTATTTGGAAGGTTGGTGCCCTAACCACTGTGTTGTTCAACGGTTAATTATATCTGCAGAAATAACTTTACAGCAGAACTGAGATTAGTGTTTGTTTGAATAACTGGAAAAAAGGTATGTGTCTGGAACAAAGTGACTGCTCCTCTCTCTTCCTTTCCCATAGCTAAGTCTAGTAAAACTGACACATCAAAACTCCATGACAATACTCTTAGTGTTATTGGTGAAAATAACGATGAGGGTTAGAAGATTGCACTCCTCTTATTATACTTTGTGCTTATTATCTTATTCTGTTCACAAGTATCCCAGCCAGTAAATTCTTAGGAACTGAAGCAGGCTAATTCCAGGTGATACCGTGGTAAAGAATCTGCCTGCCAATGCAGGAGACACATATTAGATCCCAGGGTCAAGAATATCCCCTCAAGGAGGAAATGGCAACCCACTCCAGTATTATTGCCTGGAAAATTCCATGGACAGAGGATCTTGGCAGGCTACAGTCCACAGTGTCACAAAGAGCTGGTCACAACTGAGTGACTGAGCATGAATGCAGGCCATAACAGCAATTAACCATAGGAGCCCTGAAGTCACAGGGTCTATGTTTAAGTCCAGTATTCATGACATTCAACTTGTATGACTTTAAGTAAGTAACTGAACCATGGTAACTTCTTAGCTAATGCTTAAAAAAATAGAAAGTTTAAACGAGATAATCCATGCAAAATGCTGAACACAGAGGGGTGACAAAACCCTTGAATATTGGTATTCAAGAGGATCTTAAAAATCAGTTATTTTCTACCAGATAACATAATTAATTCTTTTGTGTATACTTTTTCATTTACCTTCGTAGTTATTGTTGGAAAGTTATAATGACAGGGCTGGGTGATTAGGAAGATACTATGAGCTTTATCTTTTTAAAGTCACAGCAACATACCCCATCATGTGACTTTTTACATAAGTATGACATGTATGTAAGTAGTCATGTATGGATGTGAGAGTTGGGCCATAAAGAAGGCTGAGCACCAAAGAATTGATGCTTTTGACGTGTGGTGTTGGAGAAGATTCTTGAGAGTCCCTTGGACTGAAAGGAGATCCAACCAGTCCATCCTAAAGGAAATCAGTCCTGAATATTCTTTGGAAGGACTGATGCTGAAGCTGAAGCTCCAATACTTTGGCCACCTGATGTGAAGAACCGACTCATTGGAAAAGACTCTGATGATGGGAAAGATTGAAGGTGGGAAGAGAAAGGGACGATAGAGAATGAGATGGTTGGATGACATCACTGACGCGATGGACAAGAGTTTGAGTAGGCTCCAGAAGTTGGTGGTGGACAGGGAAGCCTGGCGTGCTGCAGTCCATGGGGTCTCAAAGAGTCAGACACAACTGAGAGACTGAGCTAACTAACTATGACATTTGGAATGATGACTGTAGCTTGATACTATTTTTATTATATTCTACCTAATTATGTAGGCTGTTGTGTTGTATGAATATTTTATGATGTAGAAACAATGTCCCTAAAACCCAAATGTTTGCCTGAGGTCATTATCAATTTATAAATAACGTCTATTCATTGATCTCTTTGCAAGGAGAGTGAATGCAATCAGAAGTGTTAGTATATTACTAAAAAGAAACACTTCATTTGAAAGAAAGTTATCCTTACATTTTTCTAAATGAACAGTTATGCTAGATTTAGTTGCCCTGAATTGAGAATAGAGAGCAAATTACTAGATAATAAATAAACCTACAGACTAGATATACTATAGTCCTGAAGAGGTCTATCTGTGATCTTTTAAAATTTGTCATTTGCCATTTAAAAATCCACATTGTGACTGAGAATTTCACCATTAACCATCATGTGAACAAATTAATCACAAAGTCATCCAAGAATGTGTAATTGAGAAAAGATCCAATTGTGCCTAACTAGTCTAGAAAAATTTCCATTGTGAGGAACAAAACTCTTAGAGACACTTAGAAGGCTGCAGACAGTTGTAGAAGCAGAGCTGAGTTTGTGCCCAGGAGAAAAGACCTCTGAGATAACTGAATCAAGTCCCATGCTCCAAACTGATGACTGGGTTTCACTGAGCATGATTGGACAGTCAGGCACTTTCCTACATCAACAAAACCAGTATTGACTTACCAGTATCCAGTAGACAGAAGACAAAACAAGGGGAATTTCCATGGTTGGCCTATTTATTTATCATGTGTCTGCTCTAATGAATGAAGGAAACACATAAGTTCCAGGCTTTCCTGCCATAATGACCCTGAACAAGGTAACAAGAAAAGTTTTGAGTAGACAGAGTATGAAGGGGTACAGAGGGTTTAAAGGGCAATCCTTTCCCCCAGGAGGACTCACATACAGTTAGAGTCTAAATATCTCTTATGAGACTGTGTATATGAAATGAAAGCAAAAGCGAAGTCGCTCAGTCGTGTCCGGCTCTTTGCAGTCCCATGAACTGTAGCCTACCAGGCTCCTCTGTCCATATGAAATGAAAAGTCTATGCCATTCCAGAAGTGTATCTGAAGCTCATTGAGGATAGGTAGAATATTTTTTAAAGTAGAAAAAAAGATATTATGCATAGTCTAGTCATCCAAAGACAATCACTGATTCCTTCCCTTCAATATTTTTAATGCACAATTAATTTTTTTCATTTATGTAACTGATCACATGATTTTATACTTTTTGAATTTTACTGTTCAATAAGCATTTTGAGTGTTTCTCTTTGATCTTTATATAATAATTTTCATGACTACACAATATTCTATTTTCTGATTGTGTTGTATTTAGTTCTGTATGCTAAGATCTTCACACTACTGAAAATAATCACTATACATCTGTTTTCCAGTATTTTTTTTTTCCACTATTTAACATTGTGCTTGAAAGCATATTGCTCAAATTGGATAAACTCAATTTTAACCACCTTTTGTTTGAATGACCTTGGAAAGTATTTCTCCTCACAAAGTTTCAATATCATCTGAAGGTTAAGATAATATGCCTGCTAGTGGCACAGAGTTAAAAGAGATAATAGACATAAAACAAGAAAAAAATATGCTACCACATACTTAGTGTTTGATAAATGTTAACTTTTATTGAGTTTGTTTTCCTAAAAACAAGCAAATTATTGTTTGTTTGATACCTCCTGCCTAAATATGTTTTCAAACACAGATAATTAAGAACTAAATACATCAGTCAATAAGATATTTTAGATTGTGTTTTGTGCTATGAAGGAAGTGAAACTGAAGGTATCCTGGAGTTTAATATCACTTGTGGTAATGGGTTGGAGGCAGTTACAAATTACTTTTGTTGTGGTCTTAGAATCCAATGAAAAAATTTTGAGGAAACAGTAATAACACAAAATCCTGGTTTGTGAGAGTTTAGCAAGTTTGAGAAACATAAAGTTGATGAGTGGCTGAGGCATACTAAGAATGAGTGAGTATGTGGGGAGGGCTGAACCAGACCTCAAGATCATGATAGAGATCCCAATGTGGTGTAGAGTGTACTGTGACATCATTGGAGGCTTTAAACCCCATGGTGAGTTAAACATTAGCATTTGGCTACTAATTTCATCTTAGCTGAGATAGTTTAATTCCTTAGTTGGGTGAGCTGGGAGCAAGTTAACTAGCCTCTCTTAAACCATGGTTTCTTCATATATAGATTGATGGCAATAACAGGATCGACCTCCTTGGTTTGTTTTGAGGACTAAATGAGTTGAAGCATGTAACAATTCTTAACATTCTGCCTAGCACATAGCAAAAATTTAATAAAATTTAGCCTCTCTGGCTAATTGTAGATGCAACTTTGGTGAAGCCAAATAGCCTATTAATAGTACCCTTGCCTCAAACTAAAGTGTATGCTGTTCCTAAATGGGTATTCAAGATTCCACTTGTAGAGAAAGAGAAAAAAATTCCTTCATATTATAACATTATCCAAATTCCTAGTTATCAAGATTTCAAAATACTATAAAGACTGGCTTAATCAGGAAATTTCAGTGCATAAATAAATCTTTAATAGGAATGTTAAATTTTAAATTGCCATCTCTGACTTAAATATTTTTAAAGTTAAGAATGTCTCTGTAGGGTCATTTCATGTGATGAAGGGATCAAAGGACTCAGACAAAGGCATGATTATCTAAGAAATATAGAAATGAAACTGTAGTATCAGAGGAGAGTCCTTCCCATAAAACATTATTCCCAGCAATAATCAGTAAATGGCAAATTCAGGCACTAGCTTTTAGCCTGATTTCTGTCTCATTAGATCACAGTTTTTTTATTCTCAATTTCAGGTCCATTTTGCTCAATTTTCAATTTAAAATACATGACAAGACCACATTTTAACAAAGGAAATGTGCTTATCTAATAGTATAAATATTTGCAATTTATTTAAATAAAAATTTTCAAGCATGCAGAAGAGATGGTGTGTAAGTACACACACACACACACACACACACATACAATACAGTCACACACATACATTTACCCTCCAAGTGCATCCTTCTGAGAAATGCTTCCTTTCCCCTCCTAATTATGAAATCCTTTTTGTCATTCCTGCAATTTGCTAACAAACTCCATTTGCTCTCTGTCTAATTTATCAGAGTTGGGACGTGTCCCATGCTGGGTCAATCAAAGACCAATACACCCTGGCAGAAAGTGATTAGAATGGGGAAGAGAGGTTGAACTAACCTAGGGAGGGCAGAGATTTTCCAGAGAGTTAAACTTGGAAATAGAAGGGTTAAGTCTTAGCTTCTCTTCAGGTGGAAATATGAGGCTTTAGAGAAATGCTTTTCAGACACATCCTTAAAAACTTTCACCCACCCTTCTCTGCAGAGAGAAATATGAAGCTTTAGAGGAGTGCTTTCTGTGACCAATCCAGCTTGGCTGGATCCATCCACCTTGGGCTGGATGAAGCCCAAGCTAGAATCAAGATTGCCAGAGAATATCAATAACCTCAGATATGCAGATGACACCAGCTTTATGGCAGAAAGTGAAGAACTAAAGTGAAGAACTAAAGAGCCTCTTAATGAAAGTGAAAGAGGAGAGTGAAAAAGTTGGCTTAAAACTCAACATTCATAAAAATAAGATCATGGCATCTAGTCCCACCACGTCATGGGAAATAGATGGAGAAACAGTGGAAACAGTGGCTGACGTTATTTTGGGGAGCTCCGAAATCACTGCAAATGGTGATTGCAGCCATGAAATTAAAAGATGCTTACTCCTTGGAAGAAAAGTTATGATCAAATTAGACAGCATATTCAAAAGCAGAGACATTACTTTGCCAACAAAGGTCCATCTAGTCAAGGCTATGGTTTTTCCAGTGGTCATGTATGGATGTGAGAGTTGGACTATAGAGAAAGCTGAGCACCGAAGAATTGATGCTTTTGAACGGTAGTGTTGGAGAAGACTCTTGAGAGTTCCTTGGACTGCAAGGAGATCCAACCAGTCCATCCTAAAGGAGATCAGTCCTGAATACTCACTGGAAGCTGAGCTGAAGTTTTCAGCTGAAGAAACTCCAATATTTTGGCCACCTGATGTGAAGAACTGATTCATTTGAAAAGACCCTAATGCTGGGAAAGATTGAAGGCACAAAGAAGAAGGGGATGACAGAGGATGAGATGGTTGGATGGCATCACCGACTGAATAAACATGAGCTTGAGTAAACTCTGGGAGTTGGTGATGGACAGGAAGGCCTGGCATGCTGCAGTCCATGGGGTCCCAAGGAGTCAGACACGACTGAGTGAATGAACTGAACTTCCACGACCCAGACTTTCTATTTAGTCTGAAATAGAAAGAAATGAGATCAGTCTGCAAAAGACAGAAAGCTGCATAAATGATAGAAAAACACACTTGTCTCCCATGTTCTGGAGTCTAGCTTTCTCTGAGGCTTTAGGCATATTTTCTTCCCTATGGTTAGAATGACTTGGGCAGCCACCTCTTAAAACTCTAGGGATCCAGACTTAAGAAAATACTTCTGTGCTTTCCTTTCCTTTTTCAGTACCTACTGCCCTCAATTATATAACTACACAGTCAGTGTTTTTCAATAAAAGAATGAGCACTGGAACTGGACTATACTTGAAATATTCTTTCAATAATTCTTAAATATGTGGATATCTGATAGATATCTGATAGATAGAGTATGAACTTTCTTTAATCCATCTAAACTGACCTTCTCTTCAAAATTATTACCTGAAATCTGGGACACTGCAGCAGAGGGGGCCAAGTATTGTACTCCCTCTTTAGGTATCTGGATAAGTGACTTAATATATCTGTGTGAATAAAAACTCCATACAAAATGAATAAGGATACTCCCAATAAAAGTGATTTCAAAAGAGTGGCATGAGGATATATAAATATAACCAGAAAGGCAGCGCAGAATAACCTGTTGTTTAAAGAAGAACTCTAGGGACTCTTTTTGTTATATTTTTCTTGTTTCAACTGTATTCAGAAAATGAAAATACATAAAGAGGAAATAAGGTTCTTTCTTGGGAATCACAGAGGAGCTCTTTTATTTTGATCTTCTACTATATATCATAAAGAGGAAACTCAAGACTCAGACATGCACTTGGGTAATAAACAATTAGATTTTTGAAATGCATTCAGGTCAGGGTCTTCAAATAGTTTGTTCAAGAAATTAGAAAGTAGTTAAAAGTCTTCAACCAGAGCTTATAGAAAACCAAAGCTTGAAATGATGACCCATTAAAAAACTGATAAAATAATAAATTTAACAAAAATTTTTAAAATTAATTTATTTTTTATTGAAGGATAATTGCTTTTCAGGATTTTGCTGTTAAATTTCTGTCAAAACGTTTTAAGTGAATTTTAAAAAGATTGGAGTTTAGTGACTAAAATAAGATAGTCGCCACTGCAGAACACACACACACACACACACACACACACACAAAGGAACCTATGAACACTTTTAATTCAGTCCCTTATTGCTTTGTAGAAATTATGTATATATTTTGCAAAATAGTTCTTTGTAGTACAGCTTAGAAAGTATTCAGCTTGTACCTTGAGGAGGTATGAATTAATAAGATGAGTCATTCTCTACATTGGGGAAGGGTGTGCAAATGTATGAGTGAAAAAGGTACTTACTAAAATAGATTTTTAGTAGAAAAAATAATTTCTTATATTGCTATTATACTTTAAGTTTTATTATAAAACACTACTTATTTGTACTTAATTGGTTTTCTGAGTATACTGACATAAGGATATGATCATTTCCTTTATTTTGATAAATTTCTTATATCAGACCATTCTTGCATTTTTGTATTTGTAATGCGGCTAGATTCTTAATGCTTTCTGGACCTATGCTATATTCATAAATAAAGTTAGTCTATTATTTTGTTTTAATCCATTTTGTTGTATTGGTTTTGTTGGATTCATGACAAAATTTAGTATTTGAATAATATCAGAATTATTTATTTTTCAAAGTTATGTAAAAGTCACCTGTAAAATAACTGTTGCCTGCAGATCTTTAAATATTTTTGACCTATCAATTATTATTAACCACTGGTCATTGAATTATTATTATAAAATTATTCTTTGCTTCTAAATTTTACTTTTCTTGACAGAGTTTAACAAAATATTCAAGATGGTGCCAATCTTAAAATCCCTCTGTCAGGTTACAGAGATTGATCCTGAGATGATCTCATAATCCCAGTCAGGAATTTAGCATCCACATAGGTCTTTTACTGGCATGAATAGGATTATTCCCCCATGATGCCAGGGGACACCACAAGGAAAATATCTGTAGGAATAGCATACCACAAAACGAAACACCTGGGGAAGTAAAGGAGAGAAATGGAGAAAGGTAGAGTATTGATGATACTATTTAAGTTCTGGATACAATCATGCCTGAAACAAAAGCTATCTCCCTGAGTGTTCATTTCTGTGAGTCAATAAATTCCAATTATTTGATGCCAGTTGCAGTTGGGCATTTTGTAGAGTCAAAAGAGTTTAGTTAATTAAAATGATCTATACTCCCTTTCTAGGAAAAAAAATTAGATACATATATTCAGATCAATGAAAAATCAGTTATTAAGAATCTTTTTCTCCTTATGAGAAAAAATATTGCTGAGCAATACAATTACTTAAGTCCAAATAACTTTTTGATAATATGATTGTGATATTTAGTAATTATTACTGAAAGATTCTTAGAGGAAATTTTTGTATAAAATGAACTGTAGTAGCTAAGCAGCATGATGGTAATGAGAATTATGAAAAATGGTAGAGGCTTAAGCATGTTTACAAACTTATAGGAAGGATGGAATTGTGAACGTTTGAGAAAAAGAGTTGATGCTAAGATGGTTTTATGAGGACAGAAGGGGTTGGGGATGTCAACTAAAAAAACATACTCACAGCATAAAAGTTGAGAGTTATGTTTTATTTGGCAGGAATTTTTAGGACTTTAAACCCAGGAGGCAGCATCACAAGTAACTCTGAGAGATTGAAGGGGGAAGGAGGCGGAGCTAATTGATATATAGGAGCTTTGCACCAAAGGGCAGGTAATGTGAGCAAAAGATTACTTTTAGTTAAAGAGAACTATTAATAGAAATCTCAAGCTAAGGAATTTAGTGCTTTTCTATTTATGGGATGATGCAAGAGTCTGGACTCACAGAAATTATTCTTTTTAGCATGCACCTCAGCTATCTGGGAACAGTATCCTGTGTTTGCACATTCTGAGTTTCCTTAGGGATCACTGGAGCGAGTGGCTGCAGTCTGATGGCTGCTAGAAGGCAGGTATTCTTTTCCTTCCTGAGTTTTCTCAGGAATCACTAGTTTACCATAGGCTGTGACTGCAATCACTGATGACTGTGACATCCTTTGTTTACTGATATGGAAGGCAATATTCCATTTATTAGGAATTAAAGTCGGAGAAGGCGATGGCACTCCACTCCAGTACTCCTGCCTGGAAAATCCCATGGACGGAGGAGCCTGGTAGGCTGCAGTCCATGGAGTCGCTAAGAGTAGGACACGATTGAGCAACTTCACTTTCACTTTTCACTTTCATGCATTGGAGAAGGAATGGCAGCCCACTCCAGTGTTCTTGCCTGGAGAATCCCAGGGACGGTGGAGCCTGGTGGGCTGCTGTCTATAGGGTCGCACAGAGTCAGACACGACTGAAGCGACTTAGCAGCAGCAGCAGCAGCAGGAATTAAAGCACTGATGGAAGAAGGAAGGGAAAGCAATAGGAAGAAGAGCCCTTCTAGGGCAGCCCAAAAGGGGCGGTGTGTAGTGTGTGAGGTCAGTGAGAATGGCTAATGGCTCCTGTCTAATGGCTTCAATTTCCTACAAAATATTAGGTGAGATAATCTATAGTCTGAGCCACCAGGGAAGCCCAGTCTGTAGTCAGAAGATATGTTCAGGGGCTATAGTTAGGAGAACAATGGAGGATATTTGACATAGTGACAGTAAAGAGCTATCTACACAGGCAGTTTAGAAGGCTCCTCTGATGTTGCTTTCTCTGTAAATTCAGACTCAATAATTAGTTCTATTGTGTCACTTTTTTCAAAAGACTTGACCAGGGAACTGGTTTCATGGAATCCTTAAGAACTGCAGAAGTTTAAATGGGGTGTGAGGGTAGGAGTAAAAGCAGAAAGGTAGAAGGCTGCAGACTTTTGACAGGAGAGTTATTGATTAAAATAATGGACCACAGAATCATAGCAAATCAGTGAAGAAGGAAGTTTGACAATGTTCTTTAGTTTATTAATGTATAATTGACAAATAAAATTGTAATATGTTTAAAGGGGACAATGTGGGATTTGATACATATATATATTGTGAACAGATACCCACAATTGAATTAACACATCCATCACCTTATATATTTACCTTTTTAAAATTGTGAATGCTTAAGATCATAACAAATTTCATTGATGTAATACAGTATTTTCAACTATAGTCACCACATTATGCACTAGATACTAAGAACTTTTTCATCTTCTAACTGAAAGTTTGTACCATTTTACCAACTTCTCAACATTTCTCCTATCCTCAAGCCATTCTACTGCTCTTCTATGAGTTCAATTTTCTTTTTTTGAGGAGAGAGAGGTTTCCACATATAAGTAATGCCAAACAGTATTTGTCTTTCTCTGACTTATTTCACTTAATGCTCTCCTCCTTCATCCATGCTATAACAGATGACAGTATTTCCTTCTTTTTTAAGGCTGAATAATATGCCACATTTTCTTTATTCATTCATCTGTCAATGGAAACTTAGGTTGTTATTAAGGATATTTTGAATAATGTTGCAATGAACAAGGGAGTACAGTTATTTCTTTGAGATAATGATTTCATTTCTTTTAGATATTTATCCAGAAATAATTTTCTAAATCATGATAGTTTTATCTTTAACTTCTTGAGGTGCCTCTGTAGTGTTTTCTATAGCGGTTATATCAGTTTACATTCCTACCAACACATCCTTGCCACAACTTATCACTTGTCTCTTTTGATAATAGCCATCCTGGCATGAAATGTTATTTCACTGTGGTTTTGATGTGTGATTCCTGACAGTTTTTAATGTAGAAGTTTCTAACTTCTAGAAGGTATAAAATTGCTCACAAAAATTAAACATTTTAAAATTGGAATTGTTTTAGTTGAGTGTTGTTTTGAGGGAGGTGAGTTAATGAAGTTGATTATTCTTCAGTAAGATTTTGAAATAACAGAGAAAAGGAGAAAACCTAATGGCTCTTGGTGCTATAGCAACTTATGTCCTGCTCAAGTTGAAAAAATAACTTTTTAGAAGTCTTGAATTTGAAGATATGATTGATCTTTTGATTAGAAACACTGCTCCTTCCTAATCAGTTTTTTTTCTTTTAATGAAAAACATTATATTAGATTCCCCCAAGGTTCTGCCTTTCTTAAGCTAATCAAAGGAATTCAACAGAAGCTAGGTGAATTAACAATGAAAAATATTTAACTATATCAGTATAAATAAAAGCACCTAGATTGTTATCCAACTTAAAAATATTTCCAGAAAGACCACCAGGGAAACTATTTACTTGACATCTGGTTGAACTATTATTTTCAAATTTATTCACGTTAATTAATTGCACATTCTTTTAAAGCTCTTTCATATTTAAAGAGTTTTTGTAATAAATAAGACTAATAAGAACCATACTCAGAAGGCATTACTCTTTAAAGGAGCTTTCTATGACTATTGAAAGTCAAGAGGACAAGATTTTATTAACATTAAATGTTTACAAACTTACTAGTGGGATAATAAGTTAGAATGTTGCAAGTGTATAAATTGTTTTCATTCCGCCTAGTCAAGGCTACAGTTTTTCTAGTAGTCATGTATGGATGTGAGAGTTGGACTGTGCAGAAGGCTGAGTGCCAAAAAAGTGATGCTTTTGAACTGTGATGTTGGAGAAGACTCTTGAGAGTCCCTTGGATTGCAAGGAGATCCAACAAGTCCATTCTGAAGATCAACCCTGGGATTTCTTTGGAAGGAATGATGCTAAAGCTGAAACTCCAGTACTTTGGCCACCTCATGCGAAGAGTTGACTCATTGGAAAAGACCCTGATGCTGGGAGGGATTGGGGGCAGGAGGAGAAGGGGACGACCGAGGATGAGATGGCTGGATGGCATCATGAACTCGATGCACGCAAGTCTGAGTGAACTCCGGGAGTTGGTGATGGACAGGGAGGCCTGGCGTGCTGTGATTCATGGGGTCGCAAAGAGTCGGACATGACTGAGTGACTGAACTGAACTGAACCATGAAGACAAACTAACTTTTTCAGACTTCTACAGTATCTCAAAGTATTTTATTGCTTCAGTGACTTGAGCACTGAGGGAAATAAAGTGTAATAAGTATATTCTGTGCTAGAAAAAACAAATCTCTCCCTTTAGCATAGCACAAAATCACTGAAAATACTCAATTAAGAATTTTAGAAATGGTTGGTCTTGCTTCTAATTTGTAATATCCTCTAAAGACCAGTATGCAACAGTCTTTGGAATTGATAGATTTTTGTGAAAATAGAATATTTTTCTTATTTTAGCTAGAAAATATTTGTTTTCTTACGGTTCTCTACCAGTACATGAGAGTTCATGGCATTTTATTCCCATCAATGAGGGATATTTACTATGATGGAAAGCCTGCCATAGTAAGGGTTTTCTTCTTCCTAAAATATTATCTAAATATTTTGCAATCTGATGAATAAAATAAGAAGTTAGGGCAATATAAATATGGTTAAAATTATATGTTTTACATTATGTAATTTTTACCACACACAGAGACATTTAAAAACAACAATATCAACAAAAGTATTGTGGTTTAAAAGTTTGTTACCTATCAAACCTGTTAAATAATTTCTTTCTGACTAAAACCTTTTCAGTTGTTTCCAAAAGCATCTACAGTTTTGCCTGTTCCTCTATAAGGAAGTAAAATGACTATTGAAGAAGAAGAAATTCAGGAGTCTAAGAAATAGAATTTTTCAGTTCTTTCTTAACTTCCTTTTCTTTCAATCATTACACATTTGAAAAAGTATTTTAAGTTTTCAAAAAAACTTTCTTTGGATTTAAACCATAATTTTGTTAATATAAGATACAAGTTTAACTTTACTTCTTCAGGAGACAGAGATGGAATATGGGGCTATATAATATGACAATTAGAAAGTAGCATTTATGGCTCTTGTTCTTTTTCTCCATTTAATTTTTTTTTAATTTCTCTTTTATCCATAACTCTTTCAGCTTTGAAAGGCTCAATATAGAACTGCCTCATGTCACATTCAAGTGCATCAAATCTCTCTTAATTTTCCAAAATATACATATCCATTTAACAAAGAATACATATTGGCAAAGGCCAAGAACTAATGGACTTCCCTGGTGGCTCAGATGGTAAAGCATCTCCCACAATGTGGGAGACCTGGGTTCGATCCCTGGGTCAGGAAGGTCCCCTGGAGAAGGAAATGGCAACCGACTCTAGTACTCTTGCCTGGAAAATCCCATGGACAGGGAAGCCTGGTAAGCTACAGTCCGTGAGGTCGCGAAGAGTTGGACATGACTGAGGAACTTCACAATCTTCTTTAAGAACTACAGAGATGCCATTTTGGAATGAAAAATAAGGGTATGGAAGTGCAGCCTTGGCTGTGATCCTTGAATATAGATATAGTATTCTAGCTCAAGTTGAAAAATTAAATGTTATTTAGTCATTTTTCTACCCAGAGTCAAGTTGTGGGGCACAGCCTTTATATCTGGATATTGTCTTTGCAATTCTATGTTTAGAAGCAAATGCAGCTTAAGAAAGTTAGGCAGGTGTCACAAATTAGTAAAATACTATGAAATAAGAAAGACCCAGTTTGAGTGCAGAGTCCTTTACTCTTAGCCATATGGCCCTCAATCAATTATTCAACATCTGGGAGCTTCACTTATTTAGAGTCAAATAGCGATTAAACATTTCTCTCTCTTCAAGTACCCTTATGCAAATACTACAGTAAATAAAGCTGTCCTTACAAGACTTACATTCTAGCTGGGGCAGACAGATAACTTAAAAAGATGAAAAAGTAAAATATATATAATTTAGATATTAAGCGAATTGGAGATACACACATAGAAGGGGGACAATGGCTGATACATGAGGACTAATAGTTTAGATATGGCCCAGAGAAACCTCCTCTCAAAACTGACTTCTGAGTAAACTAACCATGCAGATATCTAGGGTAAAAGCTTTCTAACATGAGGAAGTACTTTGTCTCTAGCTGTGAGATAAGATTCATACTGGCATGTTAAAGGAGCAGCAAGAGGCCCGTATAGCTGTTACACAGTACACAAGCTTGAGGATGGTGGTAGGAGAGGAGAAGATGAAAATGATGAGAACAGTCACCTGGGGCGTGAGGAGCACTCCACAGGTCCTGGGAAACCAGTGAAGGCTTTCACCATAGGCATGATGTGATTTGACATATACTTTTACAGGATCACTCTGGCTACTGTGTTGAGAATAGACTGAAGACTGGGAAGTCCCTGACACAGCGAAGGCAGTTAGGAGATATTGCAGTCATTTAGGAGAAATAAGGTGGCTTGGATCAGGGTGGTGATGGTGGTGGTGAGAAGTAATCAAAGTCTAGATACATTTTGAAGATATTTTAGTCAAATCCCATAGAAATTAATTGAATTTGGAAAAAAAAAAGACATTGTAGAGAAAATGAGAATAATATTGCATCTTTGGCCTATTCACATAAAAAAGAAAACTGAGCATCTTATTTGCACTTTTGCTTATGGAATTATTGTGAAATACATGTTGTAAGAATTAAATAAGTGCCAGTTGCTATTTGGGGCATTTGCAGTATCTAAAATCAGACTTTTCTAGAGCCTGAATATGCAGGATTGTATCATTTTCAGGAGGTGCTATACTTTCTTTTTGAAGATAGGAAACCATATAATAAGCTCTTTATGTCCAGTGAAGTTCAGTTAGTCACTCAGTCATGTCTGATTCTTTGCAACCCCAGGGACTGCAGCACACCAGGCTTCCCTGTCCATCACCAATTCCTGGAGGTTACTCAAACTCATGTCCATTGAGTCAGTGATGCCATCCAATCATCTCATCCTCTGTGGTCCCTTTCTCCTCTTGCCTTCAATCTTTTCCAGCATTAGGGTCTTTTCAAATGAGTCAGTTCTTCCCATCAGGTGGCCAAAATAGTGGAGTTTCAGCTTCAGCATCAATCTTTCCAATGAATATTCAAGACTGACCTCCTTTAGGATGGACTAGTTGGATTTCCTTGCAGTCCAAGGGACGCTCAAGAGTCTTCTCCAACATCACAGTTCAAAAGCATCAATTCTTAGGCGCTCAGCTTTCTTTATAGTTCATCTCTCACATCCATACATGACCACTGGTAAAACCATAGTTTTGACTAGATGGAATTTTGTTGGCAAAGTAATGTCTTTGCTTTATAATATGCTGTCTAGGTTGGTCATAACTTTTCTTCCAAACATCCTTTAATTTCATGGTTACAGTCACCATCTACAGTGATTTTGGAGCCCCCAAAATAAAGTCGCTCACTGTTTCCACTCTTTCCCCATCTACTTGCCATGAAGTGGTGGGCCCAGATGCCATGATCTTAGTTTTCTGAATGCTGAGTTTTAGGCCAACTTTTTCCCTCTCCCTTTCACTTTCATCAAGAGGATCTTTAGGAAGGGTGGTGTCATCTGCATATCTGAGGTATTGATATTTCTCCTGGCAATCTTGATTCCAGCTTGTGCTTCACCCAGCCCAGCATTTCTCATGATGTACTCTGCATATAAGTTAAATAAGCAGGGTGACAATATACAGCCTTGACGTACTCCTTTCCCGATTTGGAACCAGTCTGTTGTTCCATGTCAGGTTCTAACTATTGCTTCTTGACCTGCATACAGATTTCTCAGGAGGCAGGTCAGGCGGTCTGGTATTCCCATCTCTTTAAGCATTTTCCACTGTTTGTTGTGATCCACACAAGCAAAGGCTTTGGCATAGTCAATAAAGTAGAAATAGATGTTTTTCTGGAACTCTCTTGCTTTTTCGATGATCCAATGGATGTTGGCAATTTGATCTCTTTATGTCCAAAGAAAGGTTATTGAATTTTCATTTTTCAGGATTTTGATTAATAAGGATACCGATCTGCAGAGATCAAAGCTACTCTTTGTAGTCCATCTCTGGCAGCCATGTCATCTGGTTTCAGTCTGTGTCCTGAGGAATATTCCCTTTGATAAGTGGATCAATTCAGTTCTGCTCCAGCATGCTCCATCTGGAAATCTCCAGAAATGTGAGAGGAGATCTGTGACAAAGAGTGGTCCTCCTGTAAATTTTAAGTGCATTTTGTAGCAAGTCTAAAGCACGATATAGTGTTTTCATTTTTTTTATAATAAAGAATCCACATAGACACTTTAAACTTATTGGGAAAAAATAACTAAATCTTAACTACATATTCAAATCCACCCACAGTTGTCTATCAAAAAGCAATAGCTAAATTTTTTTACACTAAAATATGAAAAGTGTGATGTGTCCTGAGTGTTTTGGTTTGGTACATAAAAGTTGATGTAGGGCTCTATAAATGCTATAACAGAGTTGGACTTTCAGAGACAAGGGGCAGATAGCCAAAGGGATGTTGGAACAATAGAGATAACCTGCTCTCTACGAGAGCAATCTAACGTTGCTCTCATAGAAAAAGAACTCACTCTTCATCAGAGACAATGGTCAATTTCAGGGCAGAAATTTGAAATTTAGTGTTAGGAAAAGAAAATGAGAAATACAATTGAAGGTAGGATTGAATCAAATTATCAACTAGTCAGGGAAGGAACTTAGCTGGACTCCCCCATTCTTTGAAAATACCTTCCTAACCTTTCCAACTTGATATACTTGCCTCATTAGATGTTCTCATAACTTGTTGAATGCTTCCTTATATAGTTATAAATTTACATTTTTATATTTGATCAGTATTGCTCACTGCCAATCCACTATATGCTTGTAGATTCCTCCAGGGCTGGTTTTGTTCACCACTGGGAACATTATGCATAAGCTCAGCATATGGTAAGTAAATGAACTCAGTCAGTTGTTGAAGGAAATGAGGGAGAGGTGAAGGAAAATAGGTCATCAGAGGATCAAGATTTGAGCAAATTAATTTTAAATTACATGAAGATCATTCTAAGGTATAACTACAAATTTAAATGATCTCTAAAATGAACATTTTGGGAAAATGGATCTTCTTACATTCCTTCACCATTTAAAAAAAATCTATGTTCATTATTTTCACTTTCCCATCTCTACTGAGCAAATTGTTCATATTTCTCTACTTTAGTCTTACGGATTATTCTGTTGATAACCTGTGAAAAGCAAATTACTTTATACTCAATTTTCTGTAGTTTTCTTCTTTGAAACATCTCTTATATTTGAAACAATTTAGTCCTTTTTTCAAATCTAAAGAGCCATCTTTTCTTCCTTTAAATTCCATAGATTTAATGAAATGATTTCTAAGCTTCAGGAAACTCTAACATTATCCAGTTCCAATAATTATTTATTTATAGAATACGGAGGGAGCATTTCAATCTTTCAGCTTGTACATTTTGAAATATATATTGTGTCAGTTGTTTAAGATCTATATGGTATTTATTTTTCCATGAGCAACCAAATAACCAAACTACATATGAAGGGATCTTGGTAAATGCACCTGCATATTATATGTAAATACCACTAATAATAATAATATTGAGCTGGTGAAATATGATAAATGAAGAGACAACTAGTGAGTCATCCTAAATAATTTTGAGACATACATGTGTCTGTTCAACTACAAAATAGATCATTGAAATAATAGAAAATAAGATCCAGATTATCTCTTTGTTTTGTCTACATATGTGTCCCAGTTCTCAAACTCAAAATTGTATATTAGAACAAATGGATTTAAGTATTCCTTATCATTTCTTTTTCTCACAAATAGCTACTAGACTAATACTCACTTTATATTTTTCCATTCAAACCCAAAACAAAATAAAAATCTTTAAATCTTTCTCACTTGAAGGAGTAGAAAACTGTACTACACAGTTTGTTGTATGACCCACATGAAGTTTAAAAAAAGAAAAAAGAAAAAATTATCTTTGAGTGAAAGGCCATTGATAATCAAGTTAGTGCTTGGAGTGGGAGTGTGTTCAAGGTTCATAAACCTGAAATTGTACGCTAACTTTCCTTCTAACTAAGCTAACCTGTAAGGACTAACCGAAGTAGTTAAAATAAATCACCAACTTAGATGAAACCCTTATTTGAAATAAATGTGATGCTTTTATGGATCCCACAGTAGTCAATGGAAAATATTCTTAAGGATTCAAATAAGTGTAAAAATTTTATGGTGTGTAAAATCAATTAATTTGCTGAAGATTATTTCAATTCTTCAACTAAATTAGTGACAGGTGACAATTCCCTAGATACTCAGTTTTTAGGTGACCACATTTATTGGGAACATGATGATTGATATCTACTATTAACATAAAAAGCAACCTGTTTTCTTTGACGTTCTTTTTTTTTAATTATTGAAGTATAGTTGATTTACAATATTGTGCCAATCTCTGCTGTATAGCAAAGTGACTCGCTTATATACATGTGTACATTCTTTTTTTGTGTTCTTTTCCATTATGATTAATCACAAAGTATCCAATACAGTTCCCTGTGCTATACAGTAGGACTTCATTGTTTATGTATTCTAAATGTAATAGTTTGTAATATGCTCTTATGTTCAATGCTATTTGGAGTTAAGAAGTTTAAAGGAATTTTATTTTTTGTGAATTCTTGACAAAAAAAATCCTCTTTGCAAAATATTTTAGTATTCCATTTAATTGAAATTCTGCAAATTAGCCTAGCAAGGGTAAATATACTATGTTTACTAGAAATAAATATAGTATGAAGCATATTTCTCACACACACACACACACACACACACACATGCAGACTGTTGCTATTCAGTTGCTCAGTCATGTCCACCTCTTTGTGATCTCATGGACTGCAGCACGCCAGGCATCCCTGTCCATCTCCCAGAGCTTGCTCAAACTCTGCATATCTGAGATTATTGATATCTCTCCCAGCAATACAGATAAAACCATTAATATTGCAAAAGTATTCTGAATAAATATGTGCAATTATTTGAACTTTCTGAAATATTGTGAAATAAGAAACAGTAGGTGCTTATAATCAAATTTGTTAGTAATTTCAGCTCATTGCCTCCTTTCCAAATCAACTCTCCTAATTCTGAATCTCTAATCATCTGGGGGCAAATCAGAGCAAGGTTACAAAAAATAAATATAAAACCAAACCAAGAAGGAATGATCATGATTGTTACTCTATACTTCAACTCAGTCAGTTCAGTTCAGTCGCTCAGTTGTGTCTGACTCTTTGCGACCCCATGAATCGCAGTATGCCAGGCCTCCCTGTCCATCACCAACTCCCGGAGTTCACTCAGACTCACTTTTATCGAGTCAGTGATACCATCTCATCCTCGGTGGTCCCCTTCTCCTCCTGCCCCCAATCCCTCCCAGCATCAGAGTCTTTTCCAATGAGTCAACTCTTCGCATGAGGTGGTCAAAGTACTGGATTTTCAGCTTCAGCATCATTCCCTCCAAAGAAATCCCAGGGCTGATCTCCTTGAGAATGGACTGGTTGGATCTCCTTGCAGTCCAGTGGGCTCTCAAGAGTTAGATACTCTTATTTCCCATTTCTTCCCAAATTGTTTATTATGATAGCATATTAAGAAATCCATGTATTTAAGGATATATGAATAACTTTTTATGATAGATAAGACAGGTTCATACATTCCAAGCTTCAGTTCAGTTGCTTAGTCATGTCCCAACTCTTTGCTACCCCATGGACTGCATCATGCCAGCTTCTCTATCCATCACCAACTCCCAGAGCTTGCTCAAACTCATTGCATATACTTTGAAAAGAATTGCAACCATTATAAATACTGTTTCCTCTAACTTAGTCAAGCATTGTAAGATATTTTATCTCTGGAGGTACTTTTGTTTCCAAAAACTAACAGCTGCAACATATAAGGCAGGTTTATACTGGAGAAAAACTTATTTCTCCTGTTTGTCTTTGAATTGAATCCTAGAGGATGGGAAGATATGGTGATTAAATGTCACCAAGAGTATTTCAGATGTGGTATAGGGGCCATTTGATCATGCCTGAGGCCCAGCTCCAGTACAGGACCATGATTTCAGCCATGTTGTTGTATCTCCTCTGGTTTGGTTATAAGCCTCATGAGAACAGTTGGGGAAATAGAAGAAGCTGGGCACAGATGAAATAGGACAAAATTACAAAACAGCTTGTAGGCCAAATGCTCTTGGGTTCCTGTTTGTCTTTGAATTGAATCCTAGAGGATGGGAAGATATGGTGATTAAATGTCACCAAGAGTATTTCAGATGTGGTATAGGGGCCATTTGATCATGCCTGAGGCCCAGCTCCAGTACAGGACCATGATTTCAGCCATGTTGTTGTATCTCCTCTGGTTTGGTTATAAGCCTCATGAGAACAGTTGGGGAAATAGAAGAAGCTGGGCACAGATGAAATAGGACAAAATTACAAAACAGCTTGTAGGCCAAATGCTCTTGGGGAGTGGTTTAGATATTCAGCTCCCTGATCAAAATGGCAAAGACGCTTGATCTACAGGTACAGCCCAGAAGATGAAGAAACTCAACTGTCACAATCCCATGTTATGTGAGGAATACTATTTCAGGGGAGTTTCACAGCCAGTGAGTACTTTTGCCAGTCTCACAAAGTGAGGGTGAGTGGGTAAAAGAGGGTTGGAAAGTGGAAGACAGAATGATAGAAACCTAGCAGGCTGACTGACAGAATGTGGTCCACTGGAGAAGGGAATGGCAAGCCATTTCAGTATTCTTGCCTTGAGAACCCCATGAACAGTAAGAAAAGGCAAAATGATAGGATGCCAAAAGTGGAACTCCCCAGGTCATTAGGTGCCCAATATGCTATTAAAGATCAGTGGAGAAAAAACTCCAGAAAGAATGAAGGGATGGAGCCAAAGTAAAAACAATACCCAGCTGTGGATGTGACAGTTGATAGAAGCAAGATCCAATGCCATAAAGAGCAGTATTTCATAGGAACCTGGAATGTCAGGTCCATGAATCAAGGCAAATTGGAAGTGGTCAAACAAGAGATGGCAAGGGTGAACATCGACATTCTAGGAATCAGTGAACTAAAATGGACTGGAATGGGTGAATTTAACTCAGATGACTATTATATCTACTACTGCGGGCAGGAATCCCTCAGAAGAAACGGAGTAGCTGTCATGGTCAACAAAAGAGTCCAAAATGCAGTACTTGGATGCAATCTCAAAAATGACAGAATGATCTCTGTTCGTCTCCAAGGCAAACCATTCAATATCACAGTTATCCAAGTCTATGCCCCAACCAGTAANTGCACCTTACCTTGGACGAGGGGTATCTCCTTACCGCCACCATTCCTGACCTTCAACGTAGGATAGCTCCTCTAGGCCCTTCTGTGCCTGCCCAGCCACCACTCCTTGGGTTGCTCCTCCCAGCCGCTGGCCCTGGCCTTGAGCATGGGTGGCTCCTCTCAGCTGCCTCTCTAGTCTTATCCAGAATAACCTCCTAGCTGACCTCCTTCAGACTCATGAGAAATACTGAATGTTAGTTGTTTCAAGCCAGTGAATTTTAGAGGAATTTTGTTATGCAGCATTAGCTAATTGCTACATGTCACTTTATAGGTAACAAAATCAGCTTGATTAAAGATTAAACTACTTTCTTATGCAATATACCATATAAAGACAGAATCAGAGATTCAGTCCATGTCTTCCCTGTCCCCACACAGTAACTGATTTTTTGTCCTGACACATATCTTCCTAAAATAGTTTTTATATATGCCTATTTTTGATACTATGTCTAATTTAAATTTCCCTTTATATTTCTTCTTATGGCTTCAATATTGGATATAATTTTTCTTTATATTAAATGTATAAACTGCTTCTCTCTCAAATTTTAACTTTTTCTTCTTTTTGTTAGGTTTAGGTTTATATTTTATTATATTCTATGTATTTTCTGAATGGAAGTCATTCAGTCGTGTCCAACTCCTTGCAACCCCATGGAGTATACATTCCGCGGAATTCCCCAGGCCAGAACACTGGAGCAGGTAGCCTTTCCCTTCTCCAGGGCATCTTCCCAACCCAGGGATTGACCCCAGGTCTCCTGCATTGCAGACAGATTCTTTACCATCTGAGCCATAGTTCTATGTTAACTTGAACTCAAAATTTGTAAAATAATATTAATATTTATTACTTACTTCAACTTATATTCCTTTATGTATACACAACATTGTTCTTTGGTTTCTGTCGTGTTCAGGGATAACCCCAACCCATGATCAAAATCTTGAAGCAGTCTTTTAACTTCCTCATCTCCCTCATGAATGATTAATATGGCATAGATTCTCCTTCTAGATGTCTCAGGTCATCCATTCAATTCCATGGACACACGCCTAATCAAGTTGTTTCTACCAGTACATCAGTTCAGTTAGTTCAGTCGCTCAGTCATGTCTAACTCTTTGCGACCCCATGAATCACAGCACGCCAGGCCTCCTTGTCCATCACCAACTCCTGCAGTTCACTCAGACTCACATCCATCGAATCAGTGATGCCATCCAGCCATCTCATCCTCTGTCATCACCTTCTCCTCCTGCCCCCAATCCCTCCCAGCATCAGAGTCTTTTCCAACGTGTCAACTCTTTGCATGAGGTGGCCAAAGTACTGGAGTTTCAGCTTTAGCATCATTCCTTCCAAAGAAATCCTAGGGCTGATCTCCTTCAGAATGGACTGGTTGGATCTCCTTGCAGTCCAAGGGTCTCTCAAGAGTCTTCTCCAACACACAGTTCAAAAGCATCGATTCTTTGGCACTCAGCCTTCTTCACATGCTTTCAAATTCCATGCTTTCCTCTGTCTAGTGGGAGAGAGTGGAAAGCTAAAATCTCTAACCTCCAGACTTTTTTTTTTTTCGGTTATAGAGGTATATTAGTTCTGCCACTTTGGTACCCTTATTAGGATTTAGAAAGCAGAAGGGAAGGCATTTATCAGATCCCTGACTCCTTATTGGCTCTCTCTGAAAACTAGGCTGTGGAAACTGAGGTTTGGTAGAAGCAGGGTTCTAGTTTCCAGTCTCCACAAATTCCTGAGTTTTGAGAGGCAGTTGCAATAGTAACGTTGCTGCCAGGCCCATGCTTCCATATTCTGGGAGCTTCCCTGGATGTCCAATGTAGATCCCATTCCTTCAGTGTTCCTAATAATTTTATAAATACTTAATTTTTTGTATTAAATTCCAGTTCCTTTTAAATGGTTAGAGTCATTTCTAAGAAGGTGAAAAATGGAATGACAACCAATTCTGGAAGAGAGAACTTTGTCCCCCCAAAATGGAGAATATAGATTTTCTTCAAATGTCACTCCATCACTTATAGTTGATTTCTCTGAATATAGTTATACCAGGATCAATTAAGTATTGGTGGAAAAGGAAAACCTTCACCCCTAGTAAATCATACTCTTTAAAAAGGGCCTAGATGTATGTATTCCCAGAAGCACCTCAGGAATTCATAAGAATCTCATTAGAAATATGAGAATCACTGATTTATAATAATTATGCAAGTGTTAGACTTCAAAGAAAATCTCAATAAACAGAAACTGCATGGGTTCCATTTATTATGCCACACAGTTAAGCTAGATATTAATAACAAAGCATTACATCATAAAAATGCATAACTGAGTTTATGCAGCCTACCCCCTATTTTCTCTCAATGAGGAAAGGAAAATAACATTACAGACCTGTTAGGCAGAAATATACATTATATCATTACATAACATCAGGCTAGGAATGTAGCCAAAGATCTGTTCAGAAGGAAATTTGCAGATGCAAACACTTAAGTTATTAAACAGGGAAAAATAAAGTCAAATAAAGAAGTTAGAAAGAGAATGATAAAATGAAAACCAAGGAAAGTAGGAGAAAAAGAATATAAAACTAAGACAATATGAATAAATTAGAATAAAGAAACAAAGTCATACTGAAAATGAATTTAAGAATAGATATTTGGGGGAAATATTCTAAAAATTGTCAAATCTATTTATAAATAAATACAAAAAATAAATATAAAAGTGTTTTAATGAAAGCATTAAATAATGCAGAAAACTTTTCATATTTTGAAAATATAAAAATTTTAGAAACTTTTCTAAGGATGTATAAACCATCAAAATCAATTCTAAAATGGTTTGTATACATTTGCATGCAAACAGACAAAAGACAGAGGGAAAAATGACAAGTGTTTGAAGATTAACCAAATGGCAACTCACTCCAGTATTCTTGCCTGGAGAATTCCCAGGGACAGAAGAGCTTGGAATACTGTAGTCCAAAGAGTCAGACACGACTGAGTTACTATAACTCACTCACAAGATGCCTACATTTTTTTATAGGGGCATTTCTTTTTAATTTTCCAAATTATGTGCCATTTTAGAGCATGTAAAAAGGGAGAACACTGCTCACTTCATTTTTAAAGGCAATAAATCCCCAATACCTTAAAAGTTAGCAAAGATAACATTGAAAGGAAAATTCCAGATGCATCTCAATGATTAATATTATTAAAAATATTATTAAATAAAATTCAGTTAAATCAAGTATATTATCACAGTAAAAATAATCAACAATGATTTAGTTCTTGAATATAAGGATGATTTAACATAAAACAATATGCTGATATTCATAACACCAATAGATTCAGGAAATGAAAGCATTACTAAAATAGACTTTGAAAAGTCACTTGAAAAATTCAACACTTTTTAAATACAAGATAATTTTATTATATTTTGAAGCCTCTTTCCATTTTCAGTTCTCAATAGCAAAATTTTCAATAGCAAAGTTTACATTTACCTACACAACATTTGAGGTTTGTCTTTTAAGTTCAATAAGAGTTAGATGTCCCCATATCCCTAGTATTAATTTAAAACATTTACAAATTTTTCACCAGAATTACCTGATTTTTAAAGGAGTCAATAAAATTATTTAAAGATAAACAACTGCCAAGAAACTGCAAAAAAGCAAACAAAATATTCTTACACCTATTAAGAGATTTGCATCAACAAAACAAATATGGAGGACATACCAATATTCACAAATATCCCATGTTCCTCTACGTCAGCACACCTCCCATCTTCTTAAGGGTAGTCATGGTCGTGTGACTAGTTACTGGCCAATGCAGTAGTGACCCCTGCCCATTTCAAGCTAAAGCATTTTTTCATGCTTTAAATTAAATTATGTCACAGGTTAATTCTCCAATTCCCCTTTCCTTGACTAAGGCAAGTGCAATTGTGAAAGCATTTTTTGATAAAGGGTGTCCCAAGATAAATTCAATATGGTTACTGAGTCAACATACGAAGAGTAACTTCCCTGGAGAAATGCCTAGACCCGCAGAGGGATTTGCATGATGAAGAAATAGATGTTTACTGTGTTGAACCAAAATTGGGGGCGGTTACTGAAAGATAATCTGTCCAGGTAATGCAATCAATATTTTAAAATAACACCTTTCTTCCATAATAGCTAGATGATACAGTGGAAAAAGTTGTTACACTATAATAAACATTACAATAAATATTTAAGCATTAACAAAAATATTCATGACTGTATTAAAAAACAAAACTTTACCTAAAATATAAGAGTTTAATGAATGGAAAGTCATACCATATGACAGGAAAGGAAAAATATATTGTAAACCTGTCTAGCTTCTCTCAAGTTCCTTGACAAATTTAACAAGTTAAATTAAAATTTCAAAGTGATGCTTTTTTTTTTAACTTAGCTAAATAGTCGCAGACTACATCTGAAAGAATAAACAGTTGAAAATAACTGAGAAATTTTTTAAAGTAATGATGAGGATTTGTGCTATCAAATACTTGGAGAAAATATTTGCTGTGAATATATATAAAGAACACGTAGTAGAATTTATATTAGAAAAAAGAAACCTCTTATGATTTAGTAATGAAAAGGCAATCCAACTGAAAAAAAAAAACGGACAATGATTTGAACAAATATTTCACAAAAGCACATGGAAAATAAACACATGGAAAATAAACACATGAGAAGATATTAAACTGCAGTAGTCATTTGATAAACGCAAAATAAAACCACAATGGGATGCCACTAATCACACACTAGGATAGTTAAAATTTTAAAAGATGAACAATAGCAAGTGTTTGCAAGGATATGGAACAAGTGTTATATAAAATAGCAAAAAGCACTTTGGAAAAGAGATGGCAACTTCTTGTAAAGTTAAGCATATACTCACCATTTGAGGCTGTAATTTCACTCCTAGGTATTTACCCATGAGGAATGACAACATATCGCACACAAAGACTTGTAAGGAATCTTCAGGGCAACTGTATTCAGGACAGAAAAAAACAATCCAAGAGTCCACCAAAAGGTGAATATCCAGATAAACAGGTTGTGCTGTAGCCATACAAGGAAACACGACTCAACGATAAGGAATCTCTGAGAAATACAGCAGTGTTCCACCGAGTCAAAGATGCGCCGGGGCACTTAGTCACTCAGTCGTGTCTCTGCAGCCCCATGGACTGCAGCCCGCCTGGCTCCTCTGTCCATGGGACTCTCCAGGAAAGAATACTGGAGTGGGTTGCCATGCCCTCCTCCAGGGGATCTTCCCAACCCAGGGATCGAACCCAGGTCTCTCGCATTGCAGGTGGATTCTTCACTGTCTGAGCTACTAAACAGTCAAAGATGGCAGACACAAAAGAACACAAACTTTATGATACCACATACAGATACTTCTAGTAAGTACACAAGGGAAATTTGGGGGGTGAATTGAAATGGTATCTTGATCATTTACAATGATAAAAATGCATCAGTAGGACACTAAAATGCATTTTTACATGTAAAGCATACCCATATGAAGGGTGTTTTTTTTTTTTTTAATGAAATAGTCTATGAGGTGATCTCAGCTTTCTCTACCCTAATATTCTATGGCATGAATCAATAATTTATGATCAATTAAGTTTTAAAAATGTTAACTGCCCCAGAGGCGTAATGTCTATCAAAAGCATTCTAATTTTAGAAGGAACCAAGTCTTGAACCAAATACATCTCGAGTCATGGAGCATTTGTGCAAAGGAACGCAAGATGTTAACATCCCATCACACAGGGAAGCACTCACTGCACCAGGGCAGGGGGAGAACAGCTCCTGCTCTTCAGTTTACTCTGTGATGTCTCGTTAGACAAAACTTCCTATGTTGAATTAAAGGGACAAACAAATCAGTCTCATTGCAGTGTTAGCAGGGCAGAATCTTCTTCTTGGGTCCAACTTAGGTGTTTTCAGGCTTAGATTGATACCTTAAAACTTCTAACTGAAATAAAAGTCAAAGAAATAATGAAATTTATTTCAATGAAATAAAAGTATATGATAAAGAGCAATCAGAATCAGATATGAAGAGAAAGAAAGGATAAACGAGGAAAGGGACGGAGGGAGGGAGACAGAGAAGGAGAGTAGGGGGAAGGAAGGAAAAGGAAGTAAGTGAGGAAGGAAGGGAAGGAAGGAAGGCAGAGAGGAAGGAAAGGCGGATTGGGCTGGACAGGGCATCATTTGATAAGTCAGAACAGGATAAGGCGGATGTAATAGGAGTCTTTTCCTAGAGCAATTTTGCTTGACTAGCTTAAGTCTACCCTTGGTTATCTTTATTGGGGAACATTTTAATGATGTCAGTCAGAGACCAGGGAGAGAAACCAACTTTTCTTCGGAGATACAAAATTTTGCCAGCCATTTTCCCTTAAAGTTTAATTTTTAAAAGGATAGCATTAGAAGCCCAGAAACTAATGCTAGATTATTTCAAAGTTCTTTTAACCCTTTCCCACTGGCATTTTGATATCTTCTCCATTTACAGGAAAGGCACCGTTTATAGGAAGATTTCTTTCAATAAAACGAATAAATGTTTTGCATATCTTTTATTAGCCAAGTCAAGGCCAGTAGTACCCACTGGCCATGCTTCGTCTCTGAGCTTGCTCTTTGTATAGACTGGAGACTAGTGGGAACTTTTTCTCCCAGACTTGGGAAACTTTCTGCTAACACTCTAGAAAGCTCAAAGAGACCATGAGGAACAAGTTAACGAGAGGAGGGGCCTGAGAGGAATGCTTTTGATAGACAGGTCAGAATGAAGTTTCTTGTAACAGCTAAGCACCCCTTCTGATAGCAAGGCCAGACTCCTGTGTCCATCACACCCCAGCTCAGGCTGAGGCCTGCAGCATCGCACAGCAAGCCCGTGGCTGTGTCTTGAGGCAATTAGAAGATCAAACACATGGGAGAGGTGAGGGGCTCTGGCTGGATCTGCAGTTGAAACACAGGCCGTAAAGTTCTGGAAATGAAGGTTTCTCAGCTATCAAGCCAATGATTGCCACATGCCAAAACATAAACCAGATTGCATAATGAGTAGGTTTTTCATAATTTCCTCAAATTAGGTTTTTATTAATGCCTGTCAACAGCAAGTGATAGGCATGCGTTGCATTAGCGGCTGCCATGGGCCATGCCAGTCTGATATCACAGCTAATCTAAGGCTTACAGTAAGCCAAGGAACTCTAGGCTCTGTGTGAATGAGACCTCAAATGGTCTGTAGCAAAGAAAAAGTAGCTGAGTGAACATTTCATCATTAGTGGTGAATCATTGTTGTTGAATGTAGTTTTAAATAAATTAAATTGATTTCCATCCCCAAATGAATGTCCTCACTTTTCTCTGTTGTTTGCAGACAACTTGATTTAGTGCAGGGCCTCTGGCATCTTTCTGGGATATTTCAAGGGTTCTGGTCTATTAAAGTCCCACCCTTCTTGAGCTTCTCACTCAATCATGAAAGACTCATTGCTTCCAAAGGGGATACTGATGATGTGGTTGATTTCAGAGAAGCAATGTCATGGTGGGCTTCCAGACAGAAGAGCTGGAATGCTACCATTTTAAAACAAGGTATCAGTCACACAATAAATGAGCTTAACTGATGACTCTCAGCGAAAACAATAAAATGGAGACAAAGAGTATTTTACCAAAAGCTAAAACATTTTTATTAATATCATAAATTTAAAGTTCACGGTTGAAAATACTTTCATTAGATAAAATAATAGTTCTATGTATAGGATTCAGCTAAGTAAAACCTAGACATTTGTATGCAGATGAACATTGTGAGGTGGCCAAGTCTTCAGGGGAAGGAATCTCACCTGCAGCTGTGGGATCAGAGGACCAGATAATGAAAGCAGTAGTCACATACAGATGTGAGAGTTGGACCATAACGAAGGCTGAGCGCCAAAGAATCGATGCTTTTGAACTGTGGTGCTGGAGAAGACTCTTGAGAGTCCTTTGGACTGCAAAGAGATCAAACCAGTCCGTCCTAAAGGAAATCAGTCCTGCATAGTCATTGGAAGGACTGATGCTGAAGCTGAAGCTCCAATACTTTGGCCACCTGATGGGAAGAACCGACTCATTAGAAAAGACCCTGATGCTGGGAAAGATTGAAGGCAAGAGGTGAAGAAGGCAACAGAGGATGAGATGGTTGGATGGCATCACCTCTCAATGGATATGAGTCTGAGCAACTTGAAGATAGTGAATGATAGGAAAGCCTGATGTGCTGCAGTCCACACATGACTTAGCAACAGAACAACAACAATGAAAGCAGAACTTGCTTGGACTTTGGAATAAGGAAGGTGGATTCTGTACAAAGCACCCCAAAGGCAAACTCCTAAATGTTCCATATTGTATCATGGTGGTCACTGAATTTTTAGCTACTTATTTGAAAGAATGATGTCTTAGGCTGGGTTATTATAACAAAATATGATGGATTGGAATGACTTGAACAACAAGTATTTATTTCTCACAGTTCTGGAAGCTAGGATGTCCTAGATTAAGGTGCCAGCCCATTTGGTTTCTGGCAAGAGCTCTCTTCCTGGCCTGTAGGTGACTGCCTTCTCGCTGTGTCCCCACATGGTGGAGAGGGGAAATTCGAGCGTCTCTTCTTCTTATAAGGACACTAGACTCTTCATGGGGCTCGCTGAAGATCTCAAGATGAGATCTTCACCCTCAAGATCTCATCTAAACCTGACTAACTCCCAAAGGACCCACTTCCTAATACTATCACATGGGCATTAGGGCTCCAACATATGAGTTTTGGAGTTCCAACATATAACATTCATTCTATAACAAATGACTTAAACAGAAGAGAAGATGGAAACAGGAAAGTGGAGTTAGGAAGTAAATGTAATAATGAAGAGGAGAAGTGAAAAAAGCATGGATTAGAGGCATGGTATGGAAATAGGTGGGAAAGGATAAATTTATGTGACATTTGAAAAGAATTGTCTCAAATAGTTGAGACAAATCTGAGAACTGAGGCAATTGTGCAATTTTCTTGCCAGTTTGTTTTTCTTTTTGTAGCAATGGGAAAGGTAGATAGGATTGCCTAGTTGAAGGTGCACAAATAGGAAATTTCACTCTTGGTAGAATGTCATTAGCCAAGAACATGGGTCAGGGGGTCAACCTTGTAACATACACTTTAGGATACATGATGACTCAGAGATACCCTCTGCCACAAGGAAGGTCCTCCCTCCACAGATACACTTGTGATATACTTGCTACTATTTCACTGGCTTCATATGATTGAGTCATCAAAGGGTTCAGATTTGGGACCCAGAAGTTCAAGGTAATCTCTGTTGAGAACCCTGAACTGAGGATGGGCAGGCATGCAGGTTTGAAAAGACACGCAGAAACAGAAAGCTTGTTGCCAGAAAAAAAGTGATAGACAGTGATATGACATGGAAATGCAGTCATCGCTAGGTATCCTCAGGAACTGGTTCCAGAATCCCAGGGATACCAAATCCCTTTATATAAGGGACTTAAGGATGCTCAAGTGCCTTATATAAAATGGTGTAAGACAGTCAGCCCTCTACAAAGTATTTGAATTCAAGTTTGGATGAAACTGCTGGTGCTGAACCAGGAGATGTAGGTGACAAACTGGAGATTCTCAGTGGTGAGCAATCATACGTGCCAGACCGAGAGCAACTGCGGAAGAAGCCAGCGTGCTTCTTGTTCTCTTTCCTAGCCTTTGGGCCCATCCCTTCCCCCAAGGTCTACCATCCCGCTCCACCTTTCCCTTCTTTACTCGTTCCTTTTTGTTGAGGTAGCTTCAGTTTGTTCCTATCCTTAACATGAAAGGAATCTTGACTGACACAAGGCTCCGTGTTAGCCGTGGTTTCAGAAGTCATCAGCTCACCCATGGGTGGTAGGAAAGTGGACACACATGAGAACAAAGAAATATCCCAGGTGCCAAGATGATAGAGAAAACCAAGGGATAAACCAGGAAACAAGAGGCCTAGCCGAAGCTGCGTTTTAGGAAGCCAAGAAAGTGACGACTATAGCAAAGGGGGTAGGACACATTTCAATGGGAACATTTTGTAATTATAGTAAGCCTGAAAATGAGAGTCTCTCAGTCATGTCTCACTCTTCGCGACCCCATGGCAATCCATGGAATTCTCCAGGCCAGAATACTGGAGTGGGTAGCCTTTCCCTTCTCCAGGGGATCTTCCCAACCCAGGGATCGAACCACAGTCTCCCACATTGGTAGTGATTCTTTACCAGCTGAGCCACAAAGGAAGTCCAACAATACTGGAGTGGGTAGCCTATCCCTTCTCCAGTGGATCTTCTCAGCCCAGGAATTGAACCGGGATCTCCTGCATTGCAGGAGATTTTTTACCGACTGAGCTATCAGGAAAGTCCACAGTAAACTTGAGTGTTATCAAATATTTTGTTTGTCTTTTTGGTGCCAATGGAACACATGTATAGGACTCAAAGCATAGGTTTACTACCCAGGTTCTATAGAATTCCAAATGTCGACGCAAGCCCTCCTTCTCTAACAGAACAGAATTCTCAAAAGACTGCTGACTTAGCAGCCAGATTCCATCTCTTTTTCAGCCAATGTCTTTATCTCCAATAACTAGTCAGGGAGTAATTTCTGTTAGGTCCTTATTTCCACCAGTTCTCCATTGCCTCCCATTTCACTGGTCGTGGCTCCAACTTTTTAGCAACTCTTCAGGCAGATAAAGGTTGAAAATGGAAACCAATCAGTCAGGCCCTTCAAAACTTTTGGCAGGAAAGTATGTTGAAATAATTGGCTAAAAAAGTTATTTATTCACTCTTATCCCTGTTTTCTATTAATATAGAAAATCATGAATTGACCATAATAAGCATGACAACACCATTTAAAATATGTAGAAAACTATATTTGTATGCATTAAATAACTTCAATTCAATGTCAAATTTAATTTTTCCACACTGAATGAAATTGGCATATTTTCAACTGCCAGCTACTCATGTAAGCACATTCTTACCTCTCCAGAAAGTGGAAAAAACTGCAAAACTCTCTGAAGGCAGGATTGAGTCATCTTAATAGATCCAGTATACAGATCAATAAGTCATTGTTAAATTGAAATAATTACACATTTCTCACTTCACCAAACTATTGTGACTCTAGATATTCCCAGAAAAGTTCAAATATTTGAAACTGCTAATGTTGCCAAAGGTGACTGACTCAAGGTTACATTTGAAAGCCTTGTAAGCAAAAGTCAACATGTATCATCCAAATTAATTTTCCCTACTTTTGAAAACTTTTGCGGGAAACTTTGCAAATTTGGCAATGTTGAGCAAGTATGCATAACAATGGTTAGCTTTGTGCCAATGACCACAGGTCTGTTAACTGATGAGAGTAATCCAATTTGCTAACAAGAAAGTAAACTTAGGAAAAAGGAAGGGGAGAGATAGTTAATAAGTTTTTAAGTGCCTGGAAGAAAATAGAATCTGTTTAAATGGAGTTTCTTTTTAAAGGAACAAAGCACGTATAGCAATCAGATGTAATAACAAATTAGAATTGAAACACAGGTAATTTAGAATGTTTAGGGGAATAAGGGAGCTGACAGAGTACAGGGCTTCTTTTCTCTCTATATTTGGAAGTCAAAAGTGGAAAAGACTTTAAAAGTGCTGAAATAATCATCTCAGCTTTGCATAGTGGTAGGGAAACACTTTTACAAGAGTCCTCAAACCTTTCAAATGCTCTTGCATTTTTTTTCTAAGGAAAGTCAAAGAGTGAGATCATGGTCTTAGCCTCCTCGCTCTTCAGTGGCCATAGCCAGCCACCTCTCAGCCTCCAGGCCAGGACAGGGGTGGCCACAGGAAGCTGAATTAGCTAACCAAACTGGTGGATTATACACTGCTTGGAAGTGGACTCCAGGTAATGAACATTTCAGTGATGATAAACATGCCAAGATTTTGAACTTTCTCTCTCTTTCTCTTTCACACACACATGCCCACAAACAGAAGAACAGAGGGAAGTTCCTTCCTATAGCACCCTTGTTTTGTCCTTTGTTTGGATGAGGTATACAGGTAACACCGTAGGCAGCTGTCAGAACCTACCTTTCTTAAGAACTCATGGGAAAATGTAATATTCTTGTGTAGCAGTAGCTACAAAGAATCTTCATCAGAGAATTCAACTCCAGAATTGTTTCCTCTGGGGAACCTCGTACTGTAACTTGACTCCATTGAACCCCCTGCAAATACCAGACTACCCTTGGGTGGAGTGGAACTGGGTCCTAGAACAACAGTCACTGTTATCTTTAACCAATATTTACTAAGTGAATTTCATATACAGGGCCTTCAGTCTGGAATAATATAGGGGTTTCTGTTGACATAGGACAATATGGGGAAATCACAGCAAGCCTTGGTTCGGTTAAATTTTAAAAGTCTAGCTCTTCCTTGAGTCTGGCTCCAAGCTGGAAATGGTGCCTACTTTTTATCAACTACTCATTTCAACCTTGAAAGGGGGGTGGGGGTGGCATCACTCCTATTGATGACAGGAAACTGAAGTTGAGATAAATTAACTAGTGTCACTTAGCCAGCAAATACTCAAATTGAGATCGGAGTTCCATCTGTGAGAAAAGCTGATGGTAGGTATTTCTACTTCCTCATGCCGCTTTGCAAGCAAGATCTGGAATGCATCCATCTCTGAGAATCGTAGAAGTTTAGAGGTGATAAAGACTTTAGGGATTATCTCGTCATTCTCTTTGATGAATCAAATGCCCCTCAAACTCTTGTGTCCTGAACAAAATTCAGAATCATCTTCTACAAATCTGATCTTTTCCCAGTGTTCCCAGTCTATGGATAACATCATCATCTATTGAGTCATTCCATCCAGAAACCAAAGGCCCATTCTTGAGGATATGATCTCTTTCAATTTTAAAACCAACTCACCACCAAGTGCAGCCTACAGTGTCTCTTGAATATCTCTTCATTCTGTTGGTCTCGTACAACCAACCATCATTTCTTGATTGGTCTATTACAGTAGCTTGGCCTGCTTCCACTCTTGGTCATCTACTCCAAGTTCTCCACCAATCTTTTTCCAACTCAGATTTGACAGAACTTCATTCTCTCACCATATACCTGTCTCTTCACCCTTGTCTCTCTGCCTTTGATCCCTTGCTTTTCGCCCTTCAATCCCATGCACTTGCCTTGCTTCATCCTCAGAATATTATGTTTGCTCTGCATTAATTCATCACATCTCAGCTCAAGACTTACTTCCTCCTTAAATGGGTCAAGTCCCTTCCATGCACTCAGATCACCATTTATTTCTGTCTTGCAATTTTCTGCATCAGAGTTGCTTGAAGAATGCTTCTTTCCCAGTTGACTCAAAGCCCTCAGAAGGACATGTGTTCCCTCTCTTTGCTCACTTTTGAATCCTCAGAATCTACCAGAGTTCACACTATATGGTAGGTGTTCAGTAAATATTAATTGAATAAATCCTCCCTCTCTATTTTATAGATCATAAAATCAGGTCTCTTAGGAAGAGAAGTAAATCTCTCAAGGCATACAGCTGGTTAGTGGAAGAATTGGAATTTAAGCTCGCAATGTAAGAACTGGAATTTAATCCCCACTCTGTGTTCACTGCCTCTTCCTCTTTGTGCCATATCCCCTCCTGCCAACACACACTTCTGCTCTGGTCTTATTCCTCTTCTTCTGCCCTGTCCCCTGATGACACGTGGGCACACTGGCTATATTTAGAAGGTGCGGCATAGCCAGATTTTCACAAGATGAAGATGGCAAAGATGGAAGGACTCTATCCTCAAAGTCACAGTTACAAGGAACAACTCCATCTTCAAAAATGAATCCTCAAAACTTCCTCCATCCCAGCCTTTCTTCATCTTGGCAAAAGGAGGATTTTAGCAGCTCACCAGTATCCAATCATTTATTGGCTTCAGCGTGGAGGGAGATGATAAGTGTGTCTGTCTAGCACACAGTAGAAACTGAAATTAATCAAATTAGCTTGAAGAAGCACTTCAATGCCATAGTGATCGGCACTAGATGCCGAGATAAAAGATGGAAAGACGCATGAACAATAATGGTTATTTTGAGTCTAGTTTTGCCTTGGAGGTAACTTTCTGAGATTTGTTTTTTCATTGACATTCCATAAATTGATGAAATGTAACTGCTCTACTCTTTACATACTTCCAGACACACATACACACACACACAACTTCATAACAGGTAGATAAAAGTTACCAAAGTTGCAAACAATTATTGATTCTAACTTCTGTATTTCTACTTTAGTGTTGTTGATTTTGTATGGTGAGATCTTTTATTCACTGTAAAATATGTCACCAGAATGACTAGATCAATTTGGGTGACTTGGGAATAGTGGCTCCCAACAAGTAATTAGAGTTACACAAATATGATTTCTGTCCAAAGGCTAACCTTCTCAATGAATTGTCCAATGTTCCAACACCTAGATCTACCTTATGGATCTCCTCTCCATGTATTAGAAAGATCATGAGCATTTGGCCTCTGTTTCTAACTCATAAGGGCTTTCCTGGTGGTTAAGATGGTAAAGAATCTGCCTGTAATGCAGGAGACACAGAATCAGTCTCTGGGTCAGGAAGATCCCCTGGACAAGGGAATGGCAACCCACTCCAGTATTCTTCCCTGGAGAATCCCATGAACACAGGCTACAGTCCATGGGGTCACAAAGAGTCAGACATGACTTAGCGACTAACGCTTCCACTTTTTAATTAATATGGCAGCGCCAAAATTTCCAGAAGGAAGTTGTTGGGACACTATTAAAAAAATAGCAACTGTGTTTCCAGCAACTGAAGTGAAACTTGACAAGAGACTACGTCAGCAGCTGTTTAATATTAGTTTGTATAATAAAATATTCATATCATCATATATTTCCCATCTATTCTTCTGACTAAAATAAAATTTTAATTAAGGCAAAAGATATATAGCCTAAGGAAAGCTAAACTGTTTAAAATTATTAACTGCTTGAATACTTGTTGCTATACTACAAGCTGCCATAAAAGAAAAGAAATTAAGTACTCGAGGGATTAAGGCAATTTTGAAAGCTGCACCCCTCCTCCTCCTTCTCCTTTTAGCTACGCCTAACTGAGCCATAACTATTTTTCTCCACTCAGCCAGACTCCAGCTTTGTGGCTTTTTTAATAACCTGGGTTTTCAAGGCCCTGCTCCTGAGAGCCTTTTCATTTCTGCCGCACTGCCTACGAGCAAATTTCTTCCAGTTGTTCAACAGCCGAATGCCACCCTTTCTGGGTTGCTGAAGCATTTCATTGCAGTGTCATTGACGGGGTGGTGTTCTGTTACAGTGGAATCAATAGCCCAGCGCTTTCCAGCACACCCTTAGCTTGTCCATCAGGGCCTGGGGGAGGTAGTGTAAATCCCCGAATACCAGGGGCCAGGACTTTGCACACGGAGGAATGCAGGCAGCCCCCGTGGTTGTCCACCACCTGTTGCTCCACGACATGTGTGAAGTGAATTAACTTTTTTGCTGCAACATGCCCAAAAGGTCAACTGCCATGGAAGCCTGAAGCTTTTGGAATATTTTAACTCACGACCCCCTCCCCAAACAAAAAAAATCCTCCCTTGATTTGGTCCTGGTTCTGGGACCTCAGTGGAATGGATTCTTTGAGAAGCTAAGTTGGACAAACAGGTTGGCCATGGGCAGTGGGGATCAGTCAGGAAGGTCACAAGGGGGTAGGGGCAGACAGGTTTCTTCTTTTCTTTTTCAAAGTGAATGGTCTGCCTGCTTCTTGATTACACATTAATAGAAAACAGTTTCCACAGTTAATGTGAGCATGCTGTGGGTTTCTGTGTGTGTGTGTGTGTGTGTGTGTGTGTGTGTGTGTTTCTTGCTCAGACTCTCAACAGGACTCTTTGATAACTGAGGAGTCAAAAGGTTGTATTTTCCTTATCCAAAAGTTGGACATACAAGATAGTGAAAGATATTTCAAGAAAGAAATACAAAATGATGATACTCATCTTGGTCCATGCACCAAAAAAAGGACTGAGTGAAAAAAACAAACAAACAATGAAGGAGATTATTATTGTCTATGAGGACATGATAATAAAGGGATGGTCCTTTTATTTTATGTCAAAAAAAAAAAAAAGAGAGAGAGAGAGAGAGAGGCTTCAATTCCTGTGGAAAGCTGTGAAATTCAACCACTTCAAGTATCAGTGATGCCTTCCAGTCAACCTCAGGAAATCTTCTTACGGATATTTATTATCGAAAGCCACATCACCCCAGACCACAAAAGGAAACTCTGTGCTTAGTTCATAAAGGCACCATGGTCTGAGAAAGGTTTGCTTTCAGCACTTGGAGTTTTCTCTCAAAACCTCCATAAACTCACCACAAACCACAATGTAACCAGTGCACTTAAGATATGACTTGTTAACCTAATTCCAACAAATTAATTCACTCATTTTAAAAGGGATTTCTGACTAATGATGCAAACGAAATCTCCAAAGCCATGAGAACATTTGTTTGAATTCAAAGGTTGGCAGGGAAAATATTAATCTTTTGGAAAAAAAAAAAAAGTAAGGAAAACACTGAATCCTACAGTGCCAAAGGTAATTTCTTTAAAGTTTAACTTACTTTGATTGGAGAAATATGTCCGTTTCAGAATAGAAAATGTGTGTAGCACCCTAAGTCCATTTCCTTGAAGGGAAAAGGAATGGTGTATATTCTATTATAAATTCTCTGGTGGCTAGTCTTTCTCATACTCTATTATGATGCTTGTCATAAGTAATTCTTATTGCTTTTTCTTTTAAATGTGAATATTTTATTTGTCCCCCCCACCACGCCCCATGTAGATTGGTCTGGGGAAGGAAACGGCAACCCACTCCAGTATTTTTGCCTGGAGAATTCCTTGGCCAGAGGAGCCTGGTGGGCCACCGTCCATAGGGTCGCAAAAAGTCAGACATGACTGAAATGACTTAGCATGCGTATAGTTTGGTCCGTTTGTGGCATTCCATGGGCAACTGCAGCCAACCAAACAGGTATCCACCACTGTAACTGACAGTGTGGGCTGCAGGAATACAGATAAGACCCCCCAAAAATCAAGCATCTGGACTCCAACTGCAAAAGTCAGCAACACATAAAGCCATGCATAGTTTGTGAACAGAAACTCATTCGCAGGGTAGTGAACACAGCAACACCCCTAGACATAACTTTGTGTGGCATTTTTCAGAAGTACATTACCCCACTTCTTTCCTACAAGCGATTCTTTCTAACTCAGCATACATTTTCAGAAAAAAGATTTGGTGATGTGAAATCAAACACAGTTTCACACTTTGACAAAATGGCAAGCTCTGGGGGACTGGTCATCATTTTCCCCTCAAGGGCTCAACTATTGTTAATTTCCACTTTTTTTTTTTTTTTTTGCCAATCTCACAGTGGAGCTGTTACTTAGACAACTTAAAACTTACACTATTAAAAAAAATTAGAAATACACAAAGAAGAATGATTCACTTTACCACTGATTTTTTTTTCTCTGAGAATTTTCACGAACTCCTCCCAGATCTACCCACACCACTTTCAGGTTCTCAACATGGATAGGTGATGTGCATAATGTCAACAGGTGTATGTATAGACTAGAGGGCTGAAAACCATGTTTAGAAGCAATCCAGAACAATATTTCAAATTTCCTTATCAACATTCTGTTTAAATTTCTGTTTTCCATTCAAAGTATCTAGCTGAGTAAATTACATTCTGCTTAGTCCTTTAGAGTCACGACTGCACTGTGGGAGTATAAATTTGTTTTGTTTCATCAGTTCAGTTCAGTTCAATCGCTCAGTCATGTCCAACTCTTTGCTACCCTATGAATCGCAGCACACCAGGCCCCCTGTCCATCACCAACTCCCGGAGTTCACTCAGACTCACATCCATCGAGTCGGTGATGCCATCCAGCCATCTCATCCTCTGTTGTTCCCTTCTCTCCCTGACCACAATCCCTCCCAGCATCAAGGTCTTTTCCAATGAGTCAGCTCTTTGCATGAGGCAGCCAAAGTATTGAGTTTCAGCTTTAGCATCAGTCCTTCCAATGAACACCCAGGACTGATCTCCTTCAGAATGGACTGGTTAGATCTCCTTGCAGTCCAAGGGACTCACAAGAGTCTTCTCCAACATGGCGCTCAGCTTTCTTCATAGCCCAACTCTTACATCCATAAATGACCACTGGAAAAACCATAGCCTTGACTAGATGGGCCTTTGTTGGTAAAGTAATGTCTCTGCTTTTGAATATGCTATCTAGGTTGATCATAACTTTCCTTCCAAAGAGTAAGTGTCTTTCAATTTCATGGCTGCAGTCACCATCTGCAGTGATTTTGGAACCCAAAAAAATAGTCAGCCACTGTTTTGATTTTTCCTCATCTATCTGCCATGAAGTGATGGGACCTGATGCCATGATCTCATTTTCTGAATGTTGAGCTTTAAGCCAGCTTTTTCACTCTCCTCTTTCACTTTCACCCAGAGGCGTTTTAGTTCCTCTTCACTTTCTGCCATAAGGGTGGTGTCATCTGCATATCTGAGGTTATTGATATTTCTCGTGGCTGTCTTGATTCCAGCTTCTGCTTCTTCCAACCCAGCCTTTCTCATGATGTATTCTGCATATAAGTTAAATAAGCAGGGTGACAATATACAGCCTTGATGTATTCCTTTTCCTATTTGGAACCAGTCTGTTGTTCCATGTCCAGTTCTAACTGTTGCTTCCTAACCTGCATATAGGTTTCTCAGGAGGCAGGTCAAGTGGTCTGGTATTCGCATCTCTTTCAGAATTTTCCACAGTTTATTGTGATCCACACAGTCAAAGGCTTTGGCATAGTCAATAAAGCAGTTTCATAAGTCCATGTAAATAACTGTTCTTGACATCTCCACACAGGGACCAATAGTGGATTCTTATAGATGAAGAATCCTGTGAAGTCTTGCAGTCTCCACTGCAATCTTTCAAGCAGTGTTTTAGTTACTCTCTGCTGCCTAGAGTCTGCTTACTGTGCACCTTAGCCAAAGGTTTTCCCACTCACTGCCTGTGCCCCTAATGGCCCTTCCTGCAGCAGCCTACACCGCAAACTATGTCCCTTTGCAGAGAAATTTCTCTTGTGTACATCCAGGTGGACACTTCAAGATCAAATAAACTCACAAGCTCTGAAAGAAAGGTTCTAATGATGCTGTTCTCAGCTAAACTTCTGACGTTGCAAGGCAAAGGACACAACAGATGGGGGAATCTTCTTCCCAAATACTGGCAAGCATGATTACATTGTCTATTTCGTCACTCTCTAAACCATGTCTGACTCTTTGCTATCCCATGGATTTAACACGCCAGGCTACTTTGTCCTCCAGTATCTCCCAGAATTTGCTCAAATTCATGTCCACTGAGTTAGTGATGCTATTTAAACCAGGCTCCTCTGTCCATGGGATTCCTCAGGCAAGAAAATAGAGTGGGATGCCATTTCCTTCTCTAGGGGATCTTCTAGACTAGGGATCAAACCCACATCTCCTGCTTGGCAAGCCGATTCTTTACCACTGTGCCACCTGGGAAGCCCTCGAAGAATATTACATTTGAAATATATTAATATTACCTATCTTTCACAGTAGATTCAGATTGCCTAAATTTTGGAATAATCTCAACTGTTTCTCTGAACTTGAGCCCAATCAGCATTTTAAATAGGAGTAGCTACCAGTAGATGCTTCTAGAACATATATTCAGTCTCCAATATTTACTTATTTGCATGACTATACCATTGCTTCCGGTGGCTCAAATAGTAAAGAATCTGTCTGCAAGGGAGTAGACCTAGGTTTAAACCCTGCGTTAGGAAGATCCCCTGGAGAAGGGAATGGCTACCGATTCCAATACTTTTGCTTCGAGGCTCCCATGGACAGAGGAGCCTGGTAGGCTACAGTCCATGGGGTCGCAGAGTCAGACACGACTGAGCAACTAACATTTTCACTTTTCACTATTGCCTCAGAAATTCAAGAAATGAGGTGATTCGACTCAAGCAACTTTACTTTTGTTTCAGGATTTTTACGTTTTTTATTATGTTAGTTTCTGCTGTACAGCACAGTCAGCCACACATATACATATATTCTTTCTTCCTTGGATTGTCTTCCTATTTAGGTCGCCACGGATCATGGAGTCGGGTTCTTGCTTGTTGGTTGGTTAGTCGGCTAGCATGTCAGTTGGTTCCTGTTCGTTATCTATATTATATAAATGGTAATATATGCACATCGATCTCAGTTTCCCATTTCACCCCACCCCCACTTGCTAGCCATACATCTGTTCTCTACATCTGTGTCTATTTCTTCTTTGCAAACCTGTTCATCAATACCATTTTTCCTAGATGCCACATATATGTGCTAATATAAGACACTTGTTTTTCTCTCTGACAAGCCTCCTTTCTGAACGGGATTAAAATCTTATCCAACTTTTTAACTTCCATGGGAAATCTGACACGCCAAAACATCCAGAGTTCAAGCACCCTGTTCAGAGTCTGTCTGTTACAAGGTCTACTACACAGTATCTATTACAGTATATTTTGTTTTACTCTATTACTGTCTCAAAAGAACTTCACGTGAACCATATAGCTGCAATATACAAAGACAACGTAACCGGTAAACAGGCAAAGAGAGCAAGGGAAGAAGTCAAGAGGGAAGTGAGGCAAATGCAGCTGAACCTAGAGTCCAAGACCAAGTCTCTAAAATGTTGTCTCAATTGCCTCCCACAATGATCTGAGAGGGACATTGTCTCTACCTTGAATAAAGATTAAAGAAACAATTCTTTGGGAAGTTGTAGCAGATGCCTGAGTTGAAAATTTATTTTGCCACCTCAGACCTGTATGGTAAGAAAGTGGGCAGTGCAGTTTTTTCTTCTTTAGAAATTTTTCATATAAAAACATGCTAATTAGACCTGCTGAAATATAGATCATATTTATCTAATTATTGGATGACTTCAGGCTGAATTTATTTTAATTTCATATTATAGTTGGCTTTACATTAAGCATTGCAATGCAACTGTGAATTGCAAATGTGAATTTTTTTATCCTGGGCAATATTCTTCTTGTCAGTAACAGATTTTCTGGATATTTGCTTTACATTATAATTTTGTAGGAACCAGGAATAAAATCCATAAAATCCTAGTCCTATAAGTTCTGACACTCAGGTATCAGTCTCAGTTCTTGGAGGATCTCTTCCAAATCCCCCAACAGATAACACACACCCAATTTCTATCTCTATATGTAAAGAAGAACTTGTTTCTCATTTGATTACTTTGTTTAGACATCTCGAAGAAAGAAGAGTGAGCAAGAATGACAGAAAAAGAGAATAAGATAGATGAAAAGAGGAATGGAGGTTGTCAACAGCATCCAGGACACTATGTAAATAGTAGTCATTGGTCCCAGCACCTTCAGAATTTTCTGTTTAAATATCAGACATTCCAGGCAGCACCTAAAGCAACTTACTCTAATATCAAGAATGTGGTGACAGGAATGAGGAAAAGAAAATGAGATCATGTGAACCCAGTGTTAAAATTTATCCTTGTTACCTGTGAACCTGCCTTGAGACTTTGGGTCAGCTACTTAACCTCTCTGCACCTCAGTTTAGCCTCAACTGTAAAAGAGAGATAATTAAATCAATTTCCAGGGACATTATTAGGATGAGGGATAACATTCCTCAGCACCTATTAATAGTAGTAAATGGCCCAGCACATGTTAGGCTCTCAGTATAAACTATGTGATATTATTAAATTTCCTGCTCAAAAAGAAATGATATTATATCCCCAGGAATGAGTTATAGCATAACAAGTTATAAATTAACCTGCTAACATGAATTGTAGTAATTGTATACTGAGTCCCAATTCTTTAAAAGGCTTCCCTGGTAGTTCACTTGGTAAAGAATCTGCCTGCACTGCAGGAGACCCAGGTTCAATCGCTGGGTAAGGAAGATCCCCTGGAGAAAGAAGTTGCAACCTACTCCAGTATTATGGCCTGGAGAATCCCATGGACAGAGGAGCTTGATGGGCTTCAATGCATGGGATTACAAGAGTTGGACATGACTTAGCAACTAAATCACCAACACTGATGTCCTTAAATAAGATCCTAACAACAGTATCTTAAAGATGTTAGAGTCCTATTTCCAAGCCTCAACAAGGCACTCAGGTAGAACCACCAGGTTGAAACCATAATGCAGAGAAAGAGTGTGGCATTTTTAAAGTAGTGCTTACTAGGGCCTTTAAATATTGGGCTTAGTCATGCATTTTCATTACTCTATTTAACACAGCAAATCAATAAGGCAAGTACTATGGACACACTTACCTGAAAGCTGAAAAATGTGAGATTCAGGGCCCCTGGGTCGTAAATGGAGTTGAAGAGATTCTAACTCCCAGCTGAACTCTGGAGCTGGGAGCTAGCATCTACGCCAGGATGAATATAAGGAGCAAAGCCAAATGTCAAATGTGTGATGAAAGAGGTATAATACTAAAGGATTGGACAGAGAGAAGAAAAAATGAGTCAGAGTGGCAGGACCATCACGCTAAAATCCAGACTTGAACATAGTGGCCTCTTTCAGGCTAATCTCTCCTTTCCTTCTCATAACAATTTCCTACCACTAATTGTAAGGATCCGTCTCCACCTGGCGAAGGGGCGTGGGACATATCCTTTCTTCATTCTCAGGAGCAGATTTTCTCAAGGGCTAACCTCATGTTGAGGCTGGGATTTCTTGCCACTGTCTGTGTGTGGAGCAGCGAGCAGGCTCTCAACATGTTGCTAAGAAGCCTTAAACCCAGATTACGGCACCTCTCTCCAGAGTGCTCTTTTTTGGGTTGAGGTGAAAGGTCATCCTCTCAGACTGGCTAGTTGTACTCAACCAATTACAAGACCCCAGTGTTTCTACAAAAGAGATCTTTAAAATTCCACCCAAAGATTTTTTTTTCCACTGACTTACAAAAAGCGCAAGTAAGCAAATGTACAAAAGCATCTTTTAACTTCTAATATAATTACTAGCAGCACAAATATACATTTAAAAAATTGTAAGTTTTCCTTATGTGTCCTTTTTTAATAGGCTACGTGATATCTCCATTTATTTCATCAAGATTCAAGTAGAAAAAGAGATGAATGTGGTACTTTTGATACTCGAGAACTTAAGAAACCTGAGTGGATACAATGAGGCAATGCTCAGCACAAAATCACTGGATGGCCCTGGACTCCCAGTTACACATCTTTCTTTATTTCCTCTGTTTAACTTGGGGAATTAAAATTGCTTAAATGAAAAGGAGATTTAATTTTTTTTTTATCTCTTTTTTATCCGGGCATGATGCAACCAAGGTCAGTGACTTGCTAGGATTTTCCTTCTTTTTGAAGGACAAAATACAAATGTGAAGGTCCAGCCTTAGAAGGTGTTGAGTCAGTGTGTTTTGGGGTCAAGATTGCAGGGCCTATTGCATGTCTAAAATGCCCTCCTTGAGCCTTAATACAATCAGAGAGAATTTAGGTCAACACTTGTGTCATGATGAATAAGTTTATCCACAGCTAAACTTGGCTTCCCTGAGTTTCTTGAGGGCATTGCATGTGGCTTTTGACAGAGCTCTGCTCTTTTTTTATGTAGAAAAATACATCTTGTTGAGTGGGAAACTATTTTGACAAAAAGAATTACAAAATCAGAAATAAAATGGTTCATTTTAGTCAATACATTTATTCTATCATCTTTGTAATTTCATCTTACAATAAAGCAATCACAGTCATCAAAAACACATCCCAGCAGCTTTTAAGAAATTCTGGATTGCAATAAAGCTGTGCGCTACCATTCTTTAGACTGAGGTCTGGAAGTTAAGTTCACGCTTCTATGCTTTGAAATTGCGTACAGTGCTAACTCACTTCAGTCGTGTCCAACTCTCCGCGATCCTATGCACTTTAGCCTGCCAGGCTCCTCAGTCCATGGGATCCTCCAGGCAAGAATACTGGAGTGGGTTTCCTTTTCCTTCTCCAAGGGATCTTCCCAACCTAGGGATCAAACCTGAGTCTCTTATGTCTCATACATTGGCAGGCGGGTTCTTTACCACCGACACTGCCTGGGAAGCCCATGCCTTGAAATTGGGGCCCCAATAATCAGTCACTGGGTTTACAAATATTGACTGAGAACTTACTTTGAGGTCTTGGTGACCTCATGGGAAAACAGAGTGAAGGAATCAGTCCCAGAGGTCCCCAACCTCCAGGATCTAATGCCTGATGACCTCAGGTGGAGCTGATGTAATAATAATAGAAATAAAGTGCACAACAAATGTAATGTGCTCGAATCATCCCAAAACCACCCCTTCCCAGGTCCATGGAAAAATTTTCTACCACAAAACTGGTCCCTGAGGCTCTAAAGGTTGGAGACCACTGGCCTACAAGAAACCTGGGAGTACAATTATTATGTACTGAGGATTCCAATAGAGCGGGACCAATAAAAGAAGAGAGAAAGAAGTAAAGAAATTTTAGTGCATCACGTATTTTTACATATTCAAAGAAAGATCAGATTATATATACATACACATGTATACGCTTTGTCTATATATATGTATATAAGCAAATCTGGGCTTCCTAGGTGGCATTAGTGGTAAAGAACCTGCCTGCCAATGAGGAGACATAAGAGACATGGGTTCCATTCCTGGGTTGGGAAGATCCCTGGAGCAGGGCATGGCGACCATTCTTGCCTGGAGAATCCCATAGACAGAGGAGCCTGGCAGGCTACAGTCCATAGAGTCACAAAGAGTCAGACACGACTGAAGGGGCTTAGCATGCATAAATAAGTATCTATGTTTATGTATATACGTATGTGTATATGTATGGATATATAAGTTTGTGTGCGTGTATGTATGTATATAACATTCTAATGGGAAGTGTCCAGGACAAAGACCATATATCCGATGTCACCCTGGCCCAGAAAGGCAAATAAATGAAGTTGAGGTGGGGACAATAAGGATCATCAATGTTCTCGTGATCCTTGTAAGATCAGCTCCTGAACAAAGTGCAGGAAATCATCCCTTCACACAATAAAGATGTGATGTCTCTATTATTTACTATTTTATTGAGATATAATTGACATAGAACAGTATATTAGTTTCAGGTGTATGACATAATGATTCAGTATTTGCATATATTGTGAAATGATCACATTAGCATCCATCACCACACATAGTTACAAATATTGATATTTTTCCTTGTGCTGAAAACTAAGCAACTTGCAAAATTATAATATAGTATTATTAACAATGGTCACCATGCTGTAATTCTCTCTCCAGGACTTACTATTTTTTAATAAAGATCTATGTTGATTTATTCCAAAGAAGCAGCAAAAAAGCAAAGCCCTTGATCCCATTCTGATCGTTGAATGTTTGTTCTGCAAACCTTGGGAAATAGCTAGTTGACTCCATTCATAGCTGGGTTACTCCATTCCTCACTTAATTCTTCAGGAAAATAGGCATTATGAGAGGAAGAATTCAAGAGTCCCAGCGATGCCCATGAAATACGAGCAGATCTTTCACGAACCACATGGAAAAATAAGCATCACAATAACTGTACTTATTCATCCAAGCGTTGTTGAGTGAGTGTCCAGTCTGTGCGAGGTACAATTCTTGGCCCTGGACATTCAACAGGAAATAAAACAGACACACACCTTGTCTTCTGGAGTTTAGATATTGGTGGAGAAAGACAGATAGGATCGTTTAAGCGAACAATAATTTGTTATGTCAGGCAGTGATGTGAAATGGCAAGCAGAAGAAAGTTAAATCCAAGGCTAGTCGGGCAAGGGGCACTGATATTTTATGGAGAGTGAAAATGGGAGATTTTTCCAAAAAGTTAACTCTTGGGGAGAAACCTGAGTGAAGTGTGTCTGGGTCAGGGGAACACTCGGGGAAGAACATTTTGAATATTCCCACCCATCCACCCTCTCATCCTGGCAGGAGTGTGCCAAGGGTACATGAGTAACAGAAAAGAAATATGAATGAAACAGAGTGAGCCAGGCCAGAGGGTCAGTGGCAGGGGCTACAGGGGAAGAAGGAAGGGGGCAGCAGGGGGAAATGAAACGGAATCAGAGCGAAACAGGAAAAAGATGATCAAGCTACAGAAAACATTTGTCTTGTGAAGATCTGTTGTTCTACTGAAATGAGCAGTCATGAGTGGGTTTTTAGACGAGACACAGGATTTCAGGGCAAGTCTTAGGAGAGGACTGCAGGAGATCAAACACGAGATGGAGGGAGTGATAGGGCCTTGAACCGGAGTTACAGGAAAACATTTCCAGAAAAGCCTGAAGCTTCCTCCTCCTCCACACAATAGCCTTTCCAAGAGCAGAAAGGAGAGCGCAGGGCTAATCAGAAACCGCAGTAGGCATTTGGGAGTTCAGTGCCATCTGTACAAAACCCCAGCCAAATGACTTTCTCCCTGGCCCACCCCAGTTCAGTGACCCCACACAGGACTGGGAGAGTGGGCAAACAAGCTTGGTTCCAAATTCCTTGTGTAGGAAGACTAATATTACATGAGTCAATGAATCCTCACTTCTCAAATTTGCCACAAATGAAAGAACTTCCTCTGCCCCCTCAAAACATCTGGATGCTGCCTGGTGGCCTCAGATCCAAGTGGAAACATCTGGGTACCAGCCAAGAGGGAGAACTGGGTGGCATCTAAATATGATCTTGCAAAATCACTCTAGCAAAAGCATTTAAAAAGTGTTGCCCTGTATAATGTAAATCTACGGTCTATTTAGAGATGCTTGTTTATTTTTTTCTGACACCTTCATCCATGAGCACTGCCCGTATCATGGGAAAGGCACCTGGTTTTGTGATAAAAGAAACGCAGCCATGTGACCAAGCCTATCCTCGTTCACCTATTAACTCCTGAACATGTAGCCTTTCTTGTTCTTTCTGCCTTGAGTAGTTAGCTCCCCCTCTGCAACTCTGGAAATCTGGAATTCATGGGTAATTTTGGCCCTGGCCAATCTGAACTCCCACTCTGCATGCTTTTTGTATGACTGGCTTTCACTCAGGAGGCTGGAGAGAAAAATAGAAGCAGTGTGTACGAGAGGAAGAAATGTGTTCGTTTGTCATTTTATGCAGTGCGTACTACATTGTCATCACTGTCAAACATAATAAAAGTACAGCAGAGACACTTAACCATGCATCGATTGGCTCCCCAACTCTGGTCGGGAGTAAAGTAACAGACCCTTCCCTGCTCATCCACCCCGCTACCCTGAGCTTTAAGGCAGAGGGGACTGAGCTTCCTGTAACTGTTTATTTTGGAAACACTTGAGGAAGCATCTGACTTCAAACTTTCCCATTGTTCAGCTATTGCCACAGAATCCTTTATAAGAACTGAAATATGATAAATGTTAAGTTGAACTTGGGTGGAAATGGTAGTTGAACTTTGCTAGTTTGTGATTAGTAGGATTGTTATTATTATTAAGAAGGTATGACTTTTGATAAATGTTTTTTTTATTCTTTTTCAAACAGTATGCATTCAGCCTTACTATTAGTAATTACAGTGTAAATCATCATATATTGAATGGCTCACTCCATTACAATGAGCTATACTAAGGGTTTAAATTTGTTTAAATTCTTGTCACATATCCTAAGGTACATGGTGCATGCAGCATGCTCAGTCGCTTAGTCATGTTCAACTTTTTGCAACCCCATGGACTGCAGCCCTGCCAGGCTCCTCAGTCCATGGAATTTCCAGGCAAGAATATTGGAGTGGGGTTGCCATTTCCTCCTCCAGGGAATCGTCACAACCCAGGGATCCAACTCATATCTCCTGTATCTCCTGCATTGGCAGGCAGGTTCTTTACCACTGTGCCACCTGGGAAGCCTTGAGGTGCATGGTATTATGTGTATTTTTCAGATAAGGAAGCTGAGATGAGAAAGAGAGAGAACAGGGCTTGCTTCCAGTCACTCGGAGAGCGACAGACAGGGCAGGGATGTGAATCCATGGCTGACTCATTCTGAAGCCCATGTAGAAAATACTTGGAGATATTGCAAGTTCATGTCCAGAATTAGGAAGACATCTTCCTGTTGAACAAATGTGTATGCTAGACAGCAGAGCTGGGGAATCTTCATGTAACCCCCAAACCCAAAGTAGGAGCTGGGATTCAAACTTCTAGGTCTCCTTGTATCTCTCAAGGTGCCATGTGCATGAAACATACTCAGAGAAGAATTTGGTTCAGGCTTCTGGTATAGCTTCCAGTTCTCTTGGAACCGGTGGCAACTTTCGCCTCCAGCTCTGGGTTACAAGGTGAGTTCCAGGGCACACGTGGTGCTATCAGTGTGGCAGCAGCTGTAGTTGCAGAAGAGTTCTGAAAGATTTCTGCTCATCAAGGAGCAATGACAACTGTCTCCTCGTGCTGTGGAGGATGTGACTGGATCCTCCTTTGGGACTGGATGTGGGATATGTTTCTGGAAACTTAGCCTCAAATCTGTTTCTCCAGTTCCCTCAATTACTCTGTGAGTTACTAATGTCCTTTATTAAATCTACTTTCGGCTTAAACCAGCTAGAGTAGATTGTGTTGTTTGGAACTTATAACCTTGAACAACACAGAGGAAAGACAGAAAGAACTCACATACTTCCTCTGAGCAAGTATTAGTTGCTCCGTTATGGCTGACTCTGTGTGATGCCATAACTGCAGTCCACCAGGCTTTTCTGTCCATGGAATTCTCCAGGCAGCAATACTGGAGTTGGGTAGCCATTTCCTTCTTCAGGACATCTTCCCAACCCAGGGATTGAACCCCATCTCCTGCATTGCAGGCAGATTCTTTACCATCTGAGCAGCTTGCAGCTATTTCTCTGAGTTGCTGGTTTATGCCAAGACTACCACCACCATGACCATCTTACCCCCATAGGAACTATCTGGCTCCCTATAGAAGGGACTGGTGCTTTCTTGTGGGAAATACATCTAACATTTCCCAGCATGGTACAGTGTCAGAAAGCAGAAGTTTGGAGCTGTGTCAAGCTTCTCTATTTGGGCAAAAATAGAAAGAGAACCTCGGTTTTCCCAACAGAAGCTTCATCATGCTGAATATGGATCTGTTATCAGTAGATTTGGAAACATGGTTCTTTACAATAACACCCAAATCCCTGGAAGTGAAAAATGGCAAAATCATACACAAAGGTTTTCCACTTCCCTAGAGTTGTGTTTATTTCTCTCTGCTGATTCCATACTGTCAGATAAATTCAGACTCCATTTCATTTCATTAAAGCAAAACCTGTTTAATGTTGTCCTCAGTTAAATAGAAAAGTTTTCCACTCAAATATTATTCTTGTCTAAGAACAAAGGATTAGGGTCAGAGCTGAGTTGGTGAAGTGTACGGTGGCCTGGGCCAGGCCCAAGCAGAAAGCTGGGAGAACCCAAGCACAGCTCATGCAAAGAGGTATAAGGAAGGCAGCATGGACTGTCAGACTCAGTGGGGACATCCAAAAGACTGTGGTCCAGGCAGATGTGTGAGGAGTCAGGAAGGGCTTGAGTGCAATACAGATAAGCAGGTTAAGAGGGGGCAATTCGGAAACTCTAGTACTAGGTGATAGGGCTTCTCTCGGGGGGTTAACAGAAAAGAATCTGCCAGCAATGTAGGAGCTGCAGGAGACTCGGGTTTTGTCCCTGGGTTGAGAAGATCCCCTGGAGAAGGAAATGGTAACCCACTCCATATTCTTGCCTGGAGGATCTTATGGACAGAGGAGCCTGGGGGGCTTACAGTCCATGGGATCTCAAAGAGTCACACACAACTGAAGTGACTTAGCATGCAACAATAGGTGGCTGGTCCTTTTTCTTCCAACCTTAAAGAAGTTATATTGAACACTGTCAACTGTAACTTCAAAGCAGCAATGCAAATTTATTCAGGCATAAAGCAACAGAGTTAGATGCCTTTGGAAGCCATAATGCCTCCTTCTGACCATCAGTGTATTACTTAATAGTGCATTGCTCCAGTGTTTATAAATTCTGATGAAAGTTCTATATGACAACCTTCTGCTCTTTCTATCCTTTGTTCTTGGAACATACAATTGGGAATGGATAATTGAACCTGAACTCCGTTATTTACTTTCAGTTTAACTGCTCAGTTGTGTCTGACTCTTTGCGATCCCCTGGACTGTAACCCACCAGGCTCCTCTGTCCATGGGATTCTCCAGGCAGGAATACTGGAGTAGGTTGCCATATCCTTCTCCAGATGATATTCTCGACCCAGGGATCAAACCCAAGTCTCTTAGGTCTTTTACATTGGCAGAGGTATTCTTTACACTAGCATCGTAGGGTAATTCTAGTTCACAGTGAGTATGTTAAGATCCAACATTCTCACTATGCATCTTTTTTATTCTCATTAATATCCAAAAGACAGAAAGCCAACCCTAAAGACATCTGATAAAAAATGAAAGTCTCGGAGTGAAATACAGATGATAATCCAAACTAATTTTCATTTTTTTGGGAAAAAATAAAGTATTTTTAAGGCTTTCTAATGTTTTATATTTTGTATAATTTTTATAGAAATTAACAAGCACAGTAGCAAAATTTGCAAACAATTCTACTTTCCAATCTTATCCTATTCCCTCCAAACTCACTCACATTTGCATGTTTATATTACTGATAAAACAGCAAAAAGGAATTTTTTGATCCAATAACTCCACTTCTAAGGACTCACTCTGGGGCTTGGGGGAAATTATATAGGCAACCAAATTATATATGCAGGATTATATATTCTAAATAACAGCAACAGTCAGAAAAAACCTACTTATCCAAGAATAAGGAAGTTATTAATCTCTATTAACAGTAGCAAAATTTGCAAACAATTCCACTTTCCAATCTTATCCTATTCCCTCCAAACTCACTCACATTTGCATGTTTATATTACTGATAAAACAGCAAAAAGGAATTTTTTGATCCAATAACTCCACTTCTAAGGACTCACTCTGGGGCTTGGGGGAAATTATATAGGCAACCAAATTATATATGCAGGATTATATATTCTAAATAACAGCAACAGTCAGAAAAAACCTACTTATCCAAGAATAAGGAAGTTATTAATCTCTATTATGTAAAACTATAATAATAATTATGATGTATATCATATAATTATTAAAAATAATAATTTAGAGAATATTTGAAAGTAGAAACATGTTTATGAAGTGAAAAAGTAATATATCAAACTGCATGAAAGTGATCCTAGTCATGTGTATTTTTTTCTTAACAAAATTCATATGTGTTAGTGGAAAAAACTGGAAGAGATAATGTCAAATTATTTTCAGCAATGGACTTTTCAATGAGCTTTGGTTTTCTTCATCGTTTCCTAATTGTCTTTCTTATTGCATCGTATTATTTTATATAATTGGAACAATCAGTAGATACAACTTACAATCACTGAAGTAAATTCAAATACTGACCAGGCAACAGTTCTTAACCTGGAAGGAGGGTGGTACTGGCTACAGCAGGACAAAGTGAAGAATGGAGGTCTCAGTGGTGAATAGTCTAAGAAAAAATATATTTTTATTGTGAATCTATTTGCTTCATATTCTGAGAGCAGCTTTCTGAAAGTAGCAGAAATCTATTTTTCCAAAGAAGTAGCTAGAAATTACCTCTTGTATTCCCGACAGCCCAGTTCTCTGCCATTATTCTCTCTTACAGTCCCTGCTCTAATCTCTTTACAAACTCCTCTTGTTTTGTAAACATGTTCATTACTCTCTGGACCTATGTTTATTTGCTCTGTGTTTATTATGGCAGTCTCTCTGTGCCTTATGTGTCCAAACCAAAAGTTTGAGAATTTGATCTTACTGTGGAAAAAAAATATTTCAAATTTGTTACTGTCCTGGAAGGTCTTCCCTGGTGGCTCAGACGATGAAGAATCCACTTGCTTGGATGAAACTGGAGCCTATTATACAGAGTGAAGTAAGTCAGGAAGAAAAACACCAATACAGTATATTAATGCATATATATGGAATTTAGAAAGATGGTAATGATGACCCTATATGTGAGACAGCAAAAGAGACACAGATATAAAGAACAGACTTTTGGACTCTGTGGGAGATGGCGAGGGTAGGATGATTTTAGAGAAGAGAATTGAAACGTGTATATTACCATATGTGAAATAGATCACCAGTCCAAGTTCAATGCATGAAACAGGGCACTCAAAGCCAGTGCACTGGGACAACCCAGAGGGATGAAGTGGGGAGGGGGTGGGAGAGGGGTTCAGGATGGGGGACGCATGTACACCCGTGGCTGATTCATGTCAATGTATGGCAAAACCACTATAGTATTGTAAAGTAATTAGACTCCAATTAAAATAAATAATTTTTTTTAAAGACTCCATTTACCAATGCAGGAGACTTGGGTTTGATCCCTGGGTTGGGTAGATTCCCTAAAGAGGGGAATGGCAACCCACTTCAGTATTCTTGCCTGGAGAATCTCCCATATTGTTGCCAGATGAGCCTGGCAGGCTACAGTCCATGTGGTCACAAAGAGTCGGACATGACTCATTGCCTAACACAAGACCTTATACATGTAAGTACTCTTCTGGATTTAATTTCAATGTGTACTGTGCTCAGTCGTGTCTGACTCTTTTGCAACAGCATGGACTGTAGCCCACCAGGCTCCTCTGTCCATGGAATTTTCCAGGCAAGAATACTGGAGTGGGTTGCTTTTCATATGAGGTAGATAAAGTTGGTTATGCTCTTGGTCATGATAATGAAGAATGGTCCAGTTTCATTATTTGTAAAGTGAGGAAGTGTCTGCTTCATGGGTTTAGGGGGAAGAAAGTAATGAGATGATTGTATATAAAGCTTGTAACAATGTCTGGCAATGAATAAGTTTTAAAAGTTTATGTCCCATTGTGATACCTGATGCCTAGAAGATAGACTATTTGAAAGAAGAAAGTGATATATAGCAATGTCAATGCAACACCATGGAATCATAGAGGGGCAGCAAAAGAGTGCAGGCTCAAGCTAGGCTGCTTGAGTTTGAATTCCTTACTTGTGAAACATTGATCAAATTACTTAATTTCTTTATGCCTCAGTTTCCATACATTGACAACAATTGCTGCTTTGTAGGGTTGTGATGAGGATCATGCCAACTGGTTCGGAGGATATCTGGCAAAACAGTAATCACTATATATTTCTATTACGACTTGTTTCACAACAGCGCAAAGAAATCGCCTAGAACGCAGCACTGCCTTCTCTGTGAAGTTCCCTGGGGGCCCAGAATCATGAGATGTGCCATCTGCAGGTGCTCCCTTCACCCACGGTGGTTCTTTTCGTGGCACTTGTTTCCTCCGTAACTAACCAAGTTCCTGGCTGTGCCTTATTCATTTTTGTGTCCCCTAAACCTAGCACCTTGTCCACTTTCAATGATAAATGTCACTAAAAACAGGCCATGACACTTACCGATTATGGACAATTGATTTTATTATTGTAAGGCTGTTTTATTCCTCTCCCTGCCCACCCCCCACACACAGAAGGTGTACATTTTAGGGTGATTTGGGAAGAAAAGAAATATTTCACTTCACCCATTGAAAGATATGAATAAACCTGAATTTAGGCTTAATTTTAATAAAATCTCTATAAAATTGTTATCACTTTGGTGATTAAAATTATATCACTTGCTAATTATAGAAACATTTCCATTATTCTGATTTGAGCCACTGAGAGAACCTTAAATGGAAGCTATTTGACTAGTTATTTCTATGGTGCTAAGAAGATAAACCAATTTCCCCCTCTTAGGTTCCTTCTCTAAGTCTGGGCCTCTATTCCTGCCCTGCAAATAGGTTCATCAGTACCATTTTTCTAGATTCCATATATATGAGTCAATATATGATATCATCATATATTATTGTCATATATAATATCACAGTATATGATAATCTCCCTGAAAAACTCTGGGAGACAGTGAGGGACAGGGACGTCTGGCAAGCTGCAGTGCATAGGATCACGAAGAATCAGACACAGCTTGGCGACTGAACAACATGTGATATTCGTTCTTCTCCTTCTTAACGAGTTGAGAGAGTAGCATTAACATATATACACCACCATGTGTAAAATTAAAAGACACTTACTCCTTGGAAGGAAAGTTATGACCAACCTAGACAGCATATTAAAAAGCAGAGACATTACTTTGCCAACAAAGTTCCGTCTAGTCAAGGCTAAGGTTTTTCCCGTAGTCATGTATGGATGTGAGAGTTGGACTATAAAGAAAGCTGAGTGCCAAAGAATTGATGCTTTTTAACTGTGGTGTTGGAGAAAACTCTTGAGGTCCCTTGGGCTGCAAGGAGATCCAACCAGTCCATCCTAAAGGAGATCAGTGCTGGGTGTTCATCGGAAGGACTGGTGCTGAAACTGAAACTCCAATATTTTGGCCACCTGATGTGAAGAGCTGACTCATGCTGGGAAAGATTGAAGGCAGGAGAAGAAGGGGATGACAGAGAATGAGATGGTTGGATGGCATCACCGACTCAATGGACATGAGTTTGGGTAAACTCTGGGAGTTGGTGGTGGACAGGGAGGCCTGGCATGCTGCAGTTCACGGGGTCTCAAAGAGTCAGACACAACTGAGTGACTGAACTGACCTGAACTGATGTGTAAAATAGCTAGCTAGTGGGAAGTTGCTGTATAATACAGGGAGCCCAGCTCAATGCCCTGTGAAGACCTAGTGGGGTGGGATGGGGGCTAAGGGATGGGAGGGAGGCTCACGAGGGAGGGAATGTATATATCCTTAGGGCAGTGTCCCCCTGTTGCAGGGCAGAAACCAACACAACATTGTAAACAATTATCCTCCAATTAAACCAAAAAGAATATAGACCAGCTTTCAACCTCTGTGACTCACGCCATAAATCCTAGGTACACAGAGCAGAACTTTGTGGGAACACAGCAATAATATTATGGGACTTCTGGGTCCAGGGACCCTGAGGAAGTCACAGAACCTCTCCGGGTGGGACTGATGTTCTTTGCATGCAATAGGGCTGACAAACCGTCTAGAAAGTTGAAAGAGCGACTACTGAATAATTCGCCCAATTCAGAAGGTGGCAAACAGCAAGGAGGCGCTGAGGAGATGCCTTTAATTCAATGAGTAACTAAAGTTTATTTGGTTTGAATTTTCTAGATGCTTCCAAAACAGCGCTGTCTAAATTTCCCTAAACAACTACAAGCCATCCTTAAAACTGTTGGCTGAATGGCCCGTTCCCAGGCAGAGTCGTTTCAAACCCGTTCAGCTCCACGGATCTCCGCCTTCTCATATCAAAGAGGGCTTCCCGCTGAGTTTGTTTACACCATTAAATTCCTCAAATGTAAAGCCGAGAGAATTTTTCCAGGTGTTCAAATTCCTCGAGGGTGGGGAGAGTGCGGAGCCCTATATTAGATCAATACCACGCTAGAGCGAAACACAAAGAACCTTTTTCACGGTGTGGCCCCCTCTAGAGATCTCTATTTTGGAGGCAGCCTTGGCAGGGCCCGCAAGGCTGGCTGTCACTCCCCTGTGACACCGATGGCCCGGCCGACCACGGCGGGTCCCTGAGCTGCGCCGGCGGCGGCCGCGCAGCCCCGGGTCGGGCCCGGATCCAACCCGGCGCCACGTGCGAGAAGCAGAGATGCGGCGCACCCGGGGCAGGTCTCCCACCGCCGCGTCCCAGAGATCGGGCCGGCCCGCTCCCTCCCAGCACCCGGTTCAAACAAGCAGAGATGGAGATTCCAACGAGAGCGCTCGGGTGGAAATCCAAGCGGGAACCCGGGCTTCTCCAAGCCCAGGTGGAAAGAGCTGGCAAGGTCACCCATTCAGTCACCAGGTGGTGCATTTAATTTAAAAGGAGTGTTAACCTTGTTTATACAAAATAACACCAATATGCCGAGAAGCAGTAAATCTATTGTCGTTAAACAGCGGGGAGCCGCTGGCGCTGGCAGCCTGCCCACCCGCGACGTGAACCCGGCTGGCACCGGGCGGCGAGCGCGCGGGCCGGGGCCGGGGCGGCGAGCCCGCCCGCCTCCCCGGAGAAGGCCGGAGCGGCGCCCTTTCCGCCCTCCAGATGACTCTTTGCATTCTTGTCAAATATATTTAGAACAAGAGGTGTCCACTTAAAGGGAAACATTTGTTAATCACTTAAATGCAGGCGCTTGGCAGCCCTCCAGTTTCACCTTTATAAATATGTAGGATCGGGTTCCAGTTAAGCGGGGAACTCCCAGGCAAGTTCTCTTTGCTCTCCGCGTCCCCTCGAATTGACCTAAGGTGAATGTCCCTCGCACCTTATTAATTTTCTATCCCAGCGGGCTTTCTGGAGTCGATGCCAGCCTTCTATCTGCTCGTTGAGGAGATAAATAAATGATGCGCGGCGGAGGGAGAAAGAGAGGGATGTTTCTTTAGGCAAGGGACAGATTAAAGTGAAATTTCTGTTGACCGAGGCGCTGGCGTCGACACCCCCCCTTGTTTACCAGCAGCTGTCCCCCTTAATGACACTCGGATAACTTGCGAAGGCGGCCCTGCGGGAGGGGGTGTGAAGCAGATAAAAGGGCGTCT
>SJXQ01003339.1:136489-223802 GCA_006408695.1 Aepyceros melampus | reverse complement strand
CATCTAGTCCCATCACTTCTTGGGAAATAGATGGGAAAACAGTGGAAACAGTGTCAGACTTTATTTGGGGGGGCTCCAAAATCACTGCAGATGGTGATTGCAGCCATGAAATTAAAAGACGCTTACGCCTTGGAAGGAAAGTTATGACCAAACTAGATAGCATATTCAAAAGCAGAGATATTACTTTTCCAACAAAGGTCCGTCTAGTCAAGGCTACGGTTTTTCCAGTAGTCCTGTTTGGACGTGAGAGTTGGACTGTGAAGAAAGCTGAGTGTCGAAGAATTGATGCTTTTGAAGTGTGGTGTTGGAGAAGACTCTTGAGAGTCCCTTGGACTGCAAGGAGATCCAACCAGTCCATTCTGAAGGAGATCAACCCTGGGATTTCTTTGGAAGGAATGATGCTAAAGCTGAAACTCCAGTCCTTTGGCCACCTCATGCAAAGAGTTGACTCATTGTGAAAGACCCTATGCTGGGAGGGATTGGGGGCAGGAGGAGAAGGGGATGACAGAGGATGAGATGGATGGATCGCATCACTGACTCGATGGACATGAGTCTGAGTGAACTCCGGGAGTTGTTGATGGACAGGAAGGCCTGGCGTGCTGTGATTCATGGGGTCACAAGGAGTCGGACACGACTGAGTGACTGAACTGAACTGAACTGAGACAGGCTGATGTTTAATAGAAGTATAACAATATGAATCTGAATGCTGGTTGTGGTGAAATCCCTCCCAATGAAGACTTCAGCTTTTAATTTTTTAAGACTCTCCCTGGTGGCTCAGAGAGTAAAGAATCTGCCTGCAATGGGGGAGACCCAGGTTTGACCCTTGATCAGGAAGATTCCCTGGAGAAGGTAATGGCTACCCACTTCAGTACTTTTGCCTGGAGAATTCCATGGACAGAATAGTCTGGTGGGCTACAGCCTATGGGTCACAAAGAGTAGGAGTGACTTTCACTTTTGTTTACAACTCTCCAAGGTAAGGATATTCAGTTTCCAGAGTCAGGCATTCTTCCTGGCTCGTTTAATTCTTCACTTACTCGGTAAATTTAGCTGCCAATGTGACTGGGAAGAAGTCATCTGGTTGGGGAAATACAAAGTCCTCGCAGCTCTAGTCCTGCAAAAAGAAGTTTCACTTAAATGTAGTCACATGTGATTTGGACTAAGAATTATTAATACCTCCACAGTCCTACATATCAGCTGGATCAGAAATGTGTATGCTTTTGCCTGTCCACGTTGAACCAGCATGAGGTCTTACAACTGCTATCTAGTTATCCGTGCTCAGTCACTTCAGTCATGTCTGACTCTTTGTGACCCTATGGACTGTAGCCCACCAGGCTCCTCTGTCCATGGGATTCTCCAGGCAAGAATACTAACGTGGCCTCCGTGGCTTCCTCCAGGGGATCTTCCTGACCCAGGGATTGAACCCACATCTCTTACGTCTCCTGCCTTGGCAGATGGGTCCTTTATCACGAGTGTCACTTGGAAAACCCCTATCTCATTGTATATACCCCCAAAACCCCGAGATAAGATAACCCCAATAATACAACTGCTATCTAGTTATCCGTGCTCGTCACTTCAGTCATGTCTGACTCTTTGTGACCCTATGGACTGTAGCCCACCAGGCTCCTCTGTCCATGGGATTCTCCAGGCAAGAATACTAACGTGGCCTCCGTGGCTTCCTCCAGGGGATCTTCCTGACCCAGGGATTGAACCCACATCTCTTACGTCTCCTGCCTTGGCAGATGGGTCCTTTATCACGAGTGTCACTTGGAAAACCCCTATCTCATTGTATATACCCCCAAAACCCCGAGATAAGATAACCCCAATACAGAGGTGGAAAAGGCGGAAGATCAAGAGAGATTAAAACAACTTGCCTGAGGTCACATGGTTGGGAAGTAACAGGGCTACTGTTCAAACTGAGGTCTACCTGATCCCAGAGCCTCTGTCATTTCACTAACACAAGTAATTCAAGAGAATTGCAGCTATTTAGCTTAAGAAAATAAGGAGATCACATTTCCAGCCTATGCCCAAGAAGAACTAGGTGAACCCTGGATCAAAGGAGAGGTCCTGAGACTTTCAGGTTCAGGACATGGCTCCAACCAGAACGCTTGTTGTTAGGTTATTTAATCACTGAGTTGTGTCCAACTCTTTGTGACCTGTGGACTGTTGCCCACCAGGCTCCTCTGTCCACAGGGTTTTCCAAGCAAGAATACTGGAGTCGGTTGCCATTTCCTTCTCCAGGTATTCTTCCCAGCCCAGGAGTTGAACCCACGTCTCCTGCATTGGCAGGCAGATTCTCTACCAGTGAGCTACTAGTGAAGTGGTGTCGTGCACTAAATGCCACACTCTCCGAGAAGAGCAGTCATTGAGTGTTACCATCTTGTCTCAAAGACTTAGTGATGCTCTGTTTCCAACCCTCAGGATGTCAACACTATGTTAGATTGTGCCCTTCAGTGTGATCATTTCCAGCATGCATGATGTTGCAAAATGTTCAAGGAGAAGCAGACGGAGTTCCCTGGGATCTGAGCACAGGCTTTTGCTCTTGCTGATGCTTCCCTGCATGGCACTGGCAAGGATCCTTGGGCTGGACAAGTTTTGTTCCTAGGTGGATCACTTGTCCACATGTTCTCCAGCCATGTGGAAGGGCCCAGCAGTATAAGCTAAGAGGGAGCAAAGAAGGTGGAGGACTTCACGGTCGTCTGCTCATCCAGTGCTCCCAATAAAATGATGAATACTAATGATATAAATGTCTACTTGTTCATACAATTTATAGAGGATTTACTTGCTAATTGCTCTCTTGTGGGGTAGTGTTTGGGATTTTGAGGTGGAAGAATGTAGCATTTTCTATAAAATCAAAGTTCCATCATTGTAGGGCTATAAAGGTAAACACTAGCAGCTTTGATGTTGCTCGAAAGAGACTATTTTTATAGAAATGATGCTGAAGCTGAAGCTCCAGTACTTTGGCCACCTCATGCAAAGAGTTGACTCATTGGAAAAGACCCTGATGCTGGGAGGGATTGGGGACAGGAGGAGAAGGGGACGACCGAGGATGAGATGGCTGGATGGCATCATGGACTCGTGAGTCTGAGTGAACTCCGGGAGTTGGTGATGGACAGGGAGGCCTGGTGTGCTGTGATTCATGGGGTTGCAAAGAGTCAAACACGACTGAGCGACTGAACTGAACTGAACTATATGATATCAGAGATAGCTCGTCGGTTCTTTCATATTTGTATTATTATTGGGAAAAAATATGTCAAAACATGAAAGTTAGTGAGATTTTAATATTTGTTAATTTTTGCCACTCTGACTAAAACTCAAACTGTTTTCAAAGTTTTTGTTTTGGATACCATGATTCTTATTTAAGCTGTCACTACTTCTGGTGAGAACCAAAGTTCCAGCTTTATTATTATAATCCCAAAATATTATGAGCTTTAAGAAAATAGGAAATTATTAGAAATTTGGATTTTAAAAAATGTTATCACAAATACTCTTTTATAGCAATTACTCAAATTATTACACTATGATTTAATTCTGTACTTAATGATGCTTTTACAGAGAATAAATCTTAGTATAGAATAAGCTGGATATTGGCAAGTTATAGCATAATGAAAAGAATATGTACTTATATATACAGTATTGTAAAGCAAAACAAACTAAAAAATAAAAATTAATTTAAAAAAGAATAAATATTAAAAAAATAAAGTAAAATAAAATTCAAAAAAAAAAAATAAAAGCATTATTTTAGACTCATTTCCTATAAAGAAAACCCCAGCTATTCCTTAAAGTGATTACCCATTAAACTCTGGAAATAGAGGTTCCTGAGATTTCTTTTTATTCCTGAGTTGGAAAAAAATATCTCAGATCTAATAGGGTATCATAGGATGTAGATCTGTGACACCTGTGATTTTAATTGAATTCACTGATAAATTAGAGGCAAAGTAAATATTAAGACATAAAACTATCTCCCAGGGCAAGATACTTGGCATATTGCAAACTAAAATAGTAATAACAGTAACTTTTATAATAATCAATCTTCCGGCCTCACAACAATGCAATTTTGACATTTTTTTTTTTAAATGTAAAAGATACTTGTCAAAGAGCACCATACACACGTCCCAGGGCCTTAGCTAACAGGTGACAGTGGAGAGATCTGAATTCAAGGCTCACTCCAGCATGGATACTTAATCAAGTAACCTAAGAAAGATCACCTCATGAAATCATCATTATTCTCAGAGTCCCCTTCAATCCTGCTTTCAGACTACTCACTCTCACGTCACTGCTTTCAGCCATCAAGCAGACTTTGCTTTGATCACCTGGTTTCCCATGATTTTCCATGGTTTCTGACTTCATGTTTTGAAGTGTGTGGAAACTTGTGCCGTGGAGAAGGTGGAGAGGAGGAAGAGGGGGAAATTCTTGCAGCTGGAGGGGATTCCCTTGGCGGCTCAGATGGTAAAAAAAAAATCTGTCTGCAACGTAAGAGACCTGGGTTCGATCCCTCAGTCAGGAAGATCTTCTGGAGAAGGAAATGGCTACCCACTCCGGTATTCTTACCTAGGAAATTTCATAGACAGAAGAGTCTGGAGGGCTGCAGTCCAGTGGGTCACAAAGAGTCTGACACAACCGAGTGACTAAGGGACACACACTCAACCGTTCTTTGAGGTTCAATTCAAATCTTACTATCTACCCGAGCCTTGGACTGGGGAGTACATGCTATTGACCACATTACCGAAGACCTGCCAGGCTCTGGTTGGCAGACAGCTGGGATCTATCTATCCGTGGCTCCCAAGTGTCGCGAATGCTAAGCCTCATCTACCCTGAGACTGGACAGCCCTCTGTCAGGATGACCATACACCAGAAACAAACATTATCTGTGGTCACTGTTTAATTTAGACCTTGTTAGTAGTAAAGACATTCCTGATAACATTTTTTAAACCATCTAGTTATTTGTACATTTGCAAGAAGTTGTATGTTTATTTTTCTTAGCTGCTTAAGTTCAATTGTTGCTATTTATCTTGAAGTAAGACTAAATATTTTAGAATTTGGAATGACAAGCTGATATGGCCCAAATTCTTTTACCTCGCCAAATTCTCATTTTTTATAAGGATAATGTTTGCAAATTTATTTTGGAAAGGCCAGTTGCCTCAGAAAGTCATTCTCAAGCTAAGTAGATTTCTGAAGTCTATATTATTTTTAGGCTGGTTAATCCTTTTTCCAATTCCCTGATGGTCAGGGAACGTATAAAAAAAAAACAACAGAAAAAGTAAGCAGGTCCAAGACAATCCAAAAATAAAAGCTTAAGGTTTCAAGTCTTTAGAGATTGTCACTCTTCTTGATGTATTTTTAAAAAGTTTTAATTTAAGAAAGAAAAATAATTCTATCACCGGTGATGTTTTAGGTCCATGAAGGGACTTTTTTTTAATAGTCTCAAATAGCTTTTCATTTAGTGTCAAGATAAGTAAGTAAAAATAAACAAGTGACAGTAATATATTAGCATGTTTCTCAAATACTATGCATTAGATACTTGACATCTATAATTTCATTGAATCCCCACTGAAAAGCAATTTTAATCACCTTCTTACAAATAAAGGAACTGAAATATAGAGTAATGGAGGAACTGGTTAAAGTTACATGGAGATGATCAGGATTTGAACCTGGCTGTGTGTCTTTAACCTTAAATACTCTTGTTATTGTTCAGTCACTAAGTTGTGTCCAGCTCTTTGCCAAGCTATGGACTGGAAGCATGCCAGGCTCCCCTGGCCTTCACTATCTCCTGGAGTTTGCTCAGATTCATATTTGTTGAGTTGGTGATGCTATCTAACTCTCTCATCCTCTGCCACCTCCTTCTCCCTTTCCTTCAATCTTTCCCAGAATCAAGGTGTTTTCCAATGAGCCAGTTCTTCAGATCAGGTTGCTAAAGTATTGGAACTTCAGCTTCAGCATCAGTCCTTCCAATGAATATTCAGGGTTAATTTCCCTTAGGATTGACTGGTTTGCTCTCCATGCAGTCCAAGGGACTCACAAGTCTTCCCTAACACCACAGCTCAAGAGCGTCAGTTCTTTGGCATTCAGCCTTCTTTATGGTCCAGCTCTCATATCCGCACATGACTACAAACTGTACTGCACCGATTATGCTGAGAAGGCTTATGACGGGAGAATCTCTGGGGGTGCAGGCTAAAGCAAAGCCTCGGGCCCCCTCTCCAGCTGACCTCACACTATCAGAGGTCACCAGAGTGTTCTTGCCCATCTGGTTCATGTCCATTCAGGATAGGATTAGAGATGTGTTACCATTCATGTCAATCTTGCTTCAAATACTAGATACACCTGTAACAGCAATAAAACTGGCCTCATTATTTCATTTTAGGTAGTTAGAATTAGAACTTCTTTTTCCAGACATGAATTGAACATGAAACATCATATCTTCAGGCCATAACTGACTTGCTAGTAACAAGGATTACACTACTCATCCATTTCTAATTTAACATTTTCTTAATTTGGTCTACATAGAATCACAGAATTTGGAGCTTTGAAAAAGCTCTCTCAGATTCATCCTGTGGATTCTAAGTAAAAGGGATCCAGTTGGTTAGGAATTTACTAGTCCCTTTAGAAGATGTTGGGTTTTTTTCCCACTAGCTATAAGTTGTGTTATTTTTATCATGATCTATATAACCAAGGTTATTCTAAAGTATACACACACTTACCATCTGCGATCAGATTTTCTCCATGTACATATCCACTCAATAGCTGTTTATTTTGACCCCAGATAAAAATGACACCTTGTGTTAGGTATATGGCACACATGTCACAGTTTTCCAAGTCTGTGCATTTCTCTGGCTTCTGGCATGAGACCAGTTCAGGTGAAATCTCTGCCTTAAGTGCAATCTTTTAAACAAGTGGGAGAATTATCAGCTTCATCTCTAAACACCAGTTTTATAGCTTAGGCTTGCAGACCCCAGCTGTTCCCTCAGTGTAAGTTTGTTGAAATGATGGAAACCACCAGTTACTATCAAAAATCTATTGTTTCCAAAATACCTTTGGAATGTAGCATGTTTTGAGTTTAATAATAATGAAGTGGACTCTTACATTCAATAGCATGTTGGAAAAAATACTTAAGTAGTGATAATAGGTACCAGAGACCCACAGCACAGCCCCATATCCTGATTTGTTTGTCTTTGATGTAGCCATGTTAAAAGCCATTAAATCCCTAAGAGCTCTATGAGGTAGAAATATGAGTTGCTGGATTAACACCTCCCAAGGAGAAGATCTCATTTCTGGCCCTGGGTTCCTTCCTACTCATCTCTGGGATCTCCTTCAGGATTTCCATTGGCCTGTACACAGAGGATGGTCTTCAGGACAGAAGCACACTGGTAGAACAGGGAGCTAGGAAAGTCCACAGGGTAGATATCTGCCCACCTATCTTGCCGGGCTCAGATCCAGGAGAGGTAAAACCACGGGGTTAGCAGCAGCCTTGGCCTGCAACCACTGCTGTACTTCACCTGTGTGTGTACTATGTTGCTTCAGTCGTGTCCAGCTCTCTGTGACCCCATGGACTGTGGCCCGCCGGACTTCTCTGTCCATGGGATTCTTTAGGCAAGAATACTGGGGTAGAATGCCACGCCTTCCTCCAGGGGATCTTCCTGACCCAGGGATCGACCCCACATGTCTACGTCTCCTGCATTGACAAGCAAGTTCTTTACCACCAGCCCACCTGGGAAGCCCGTACTTGGCTTACAGACGAGGAAATAAAGGGTCAGGATCCCTGACTGTTGGCTCCACCAGAGTCCAAACCTCGGAGTTTTTGTCTAGTACATTCACTTATAACAGTAATCACCAATTTGGGGTCCTCATAGCTCTGAAGAATTCACAAAGGTAGTGACGGAGGCCCTACAATTATTTCGTACGTTTTGTAAAACCCAAGAAACTCCCCATTTATCTTCAATTAAGCCACAGAGTGTACTTAATAAATGCAGTGGGATATTTTTCAATTAATGATATTCATGGGGAGTCAGTAGCAGATAATTAAAGGGTCCTTGATTAAAAAAGAAAACTCAGGAACACTTGCACTGCTGCAGACAACATGCTCTAAAGAGCTACAGAGGAACACGTGCTTGCAAGCACACATTTTACATGGTCAGAGATGTGCCTGCATGTGTATATGTGCCAGCTTTGCAGGGTGTCAATATCCATTCAAACTGCAGGTTGACTGTGGCAGCAGTCACTCCCTTTAAGAGAGTGCATTTGTTTAACTGAGGCTACAAAGACCTCAGCAGAAGTAAAAGGGAAGGGATGAGGAGAAAAAGATCAAAGAGAGAAACACAAAAGGTCTAAGGATTATCCAGGCACCTACTTGCTTCTCTTTTGCTTTATGGTACAGCACAGAGATTCAATGGCACAGTAAAGAGACTAGGGACAGGGCTGGAGGAAATGGTTTCCTTACCTCACAAATGGGGGTGGGGGGCAGGGAGGAAATTAGTTGTTCTTTTGCATAAAGGATATTTGCAAACAAGGAAATCTCGGGCATCTCCTAGTCAGCCTGGTCTCTACATTCAGTTTGCTGATGTCTAGAAGGGACAGGAATTGGGAAGGGGAGCCCATGATCTGGAAGTTTGCTGGTAGCAACAAATGTGATCTCTTGTATTCAGCATGTGCTCTGATTCAGAGGCTGTTGCCCCAGAGGGACCCCAGCACTGCTGTCTCTCGTGTGAGGCCCGCGTTCAGTTGGCATGTCTCCTGAGCAGATGGACATCAAGCCATCCTGCCAGGAAAACAGTATGTGCATCGTGTCACATACTGTTTAGGGAGTGGCCTAGCATCCCAGAATTCCAGCTGAGAAGTTTGGATCCTATAGTTCTATGCCTGGCCGGGGCGCGGGTGATGGTAAGAAAAACATGGCTAATCCAACTATTTGCATCTTTTCTATTTTTCTAGGATTTATTCATGAGCAGGAAAAAGCTCACAACTTTTGCAAGAAATTGAATTTTTTTTAAATTAATGCTTAGAATTTTTAGTGCTAGAATTTAATTTTTCCAGATAACTTTTCTCAGTGCCAAAGAATCCCTTTTTCAAAAGAAACCTTCGTCAGAGCCTCAGTATACAGCAAACATAAGCAGCCAGGGTGGCTTATGGAGGGGTGGTGCATCCTTCCCCTGACTCTCACAGCCTTCTGAAGCTCAGAAGAACAGGCTTTAAAAAGTGCTAAAACTAGGAGATCCAACCAGTCCATTCTGAAGGAGATCAGCCCTGGGATTTCTTTGGAGGGAATGATGCTAAAGGTGAAACTCCAGTACTTTGGCCACCTCATGCAAAGAGTTGACTCATTGGAAAAGACTCTGACACTGGGAGGGATTGGGGGCAGGAGGAGAAGGGGACGGCCGAGGATGAGATGGCTGGATGGCATCACGAACTCAATGGACGTGAGTCTGAGTGAACTCCGGGAGTTGGTGATGGACAGGGAGGCCTGGCGTGCTGCGATTCATGGGGTTGCAAAGAGTCGCATACGACTGAGCGGCTGAACTGAGCTGAAAACTAGGATCAACATACATATGCTACTATGTATAAAATAGACAACAAACAAAGACTTACTGTATGGCACAGAGAGCTATCTTCAATATTTTATAACACTCTATAAGGGAGAAGACTCTGAAAAAGAATATATATGTGTGTGTGTGTGTGTGTGTGTGTGTGTATGCAAACGGAATCACTGTGCTAATACATTTCATATCAACTATACTTCAATAAGAAATAAAAAAAAAGATGCCAGAAGACACTGGTCCCTATCAAACTGAAAATTTCCCCTTCAAAGATACCCATTGATATTTTTATCAAGCATTTCTATCTAATGTGAATAAAGGCATAAATAGGGAAGATTGTGGATATTGCATAAATAATTACTTCCTGGTCAGGTGCTCCCATGATAGTAGGAAGAGCCTTGTGTGGTGCCTGTTTCCCTGTGAGGAGTCCCAGCTTACTGTTCAGTTTTAACAGCACTGGTTGAGCCCCTGCTGCTGTTGCTGCCACTGCTAAGTGGCTTCAGTCGTGTCCGACTCTGTGTGACCCCATAGACGGCAGCCCACCAGGCTCTCCCATCCCTGGGATTCTCCAGGCAAGAACACTGGAGTGGGTTGCCATTTCCTTCTCCGATGCATGAAAGTGAAATGTGAAAGTGAAGTCGCTCAGTCGTGTCCGACTCTTAGTGACCCCGAGGACTGCAGCCTACCAGGCTCCTCCATCCATGGGATTTTCCAGGCAAGAGTACTGGAGTGGGGTGTCATTGCCTTCTGATATCACAGTAAATCTTAGGGACATGCAGCTGAAACCCAGAAAAATCTTCAGTTAGCAGTATAGTTCTAGCTTCTAGGTCAACTCAGGGTCTTATGGGACAAGAAAATGAAGAGCCACACGTCCTGTGATGAAACAGCTCCCCCAGTTCTATGCTATTCTTAGCAACCTTGAAAACACCATAGACCTTATTGCCCACTAAGCCCAAAGGTTGCCACCAGCCCACAAACATGCCTTGTTTGGCTTCCATAGTATAAAATATGATGCAAGAAATGAAATGTACACATAAGATAAACTGTACTTATAAAATAATATATGTATATAAAAGTACTGTGTATATGTAAAATAATATGCATGTAATAATAATACATGTGGCTTCTTTTAAATCTAGAGATTTAATATTTTAAAATTATGAAGTTCCAAGTCAAGGCCTCTGTTTTCACATGGAAACAGCAGACTGAGCCACAGCTTCTCCCGCAGAGGTGCAAACCTATTGCTTTTGTGAGGATTAAATGAAATAATATATACAAATAATTTAAATGTCTCTGACACACAGTAGGGGTACAATAAGTGGCAACTATTGTTATTTATTTATTGGCTGTGCCCAGAGAGGTATTTTGACTTTTCACTTCTGTTTTACATGTGGAGTGTTTTAGAAACCACTTGTAAATTTACATTACCCACATATTAAACATCATATACCACCTGGAGATCTGTTCAGTTTCTGATATAGGAAAGTAGGACATAAAGAAGAATGAATGACTGCTTTGTGGATTTTTTAATAATTATTTCCTGAGGTTTTATGAAAGAAAAAATATGGAGGGTAGAAATGGTATGAAAGCCACTTACATTCTCTTGGAATTTGTGTTCCTGAGAGAGGTAAGTGCAGGGACTGTCCAGTTGCCGGATTTTTCAAGTGCTTGGTCCAGGTCTGGGTTGAATAGAGATGCTAAACAAGATGCTGGATTCATTAAGGGTTTGTCTTGAGTCCTGAAAATGGTGCCAAGGAAGCCTTGAGTGGTGTGGCTATAGTAAAATCTGCAATCAGGTGGAATGGTCTGGCAGTACCAATAGCCAAATGATTAAGGCCAAAGACATTTCCAACCCAACCAATAAGCCAGACAGTAACCAAAAGGGTTGCCTAGCTATGGGAAAACATCATAAAATCATGCAAAGAAAGATGGATCGGCCTGCTTGGATTAGCTAACTTAAATACTGCTGGAATTTAAGCAAGGAGAGGATAAAAAATTAAACTTGTAACTATTAAAAATATTTCCACATGTAGCTATTTTTTAAAAACTCCCAAAGACAAGCTGTAAAACAAACACATAAATTAAATGTAGATTTGTACTCAGATATGAGTGTTGTTTCTATGCCTGTGAATATATCCATGCTAAGTGGCTTCAGTCGTGTCTGACTCTGTGCGACCCCAGAGACAGCAGCCCACCAGGCTCCCCCGTCCCTGGGATTCTTCAGGCAAGAACACTGGAGTGGGTTGCCATTTCCTTTTCCAAGCATGAAAATGAAAAGTGAAAGTGAAGCCACTCAGTTGTGTCCGACTGTTAGCAACCCCATGAACAGCAGCCTACCAGGCTCCTCCATCTATGGGATTTTCCAGGCCCATACCTATAAATAAACTCAGTATTCATTAAATGTGTAAGCTTAGTCTCTTCAGTCATGTCTGACTCTTTGTGACTCCATGGACTATTGTCCACCAGGTTCATCTGCCCATGGGATTCTCCAGGCAAGAATTTTGGAGTGGTTTGCCATGTTCCCCTCCAGGGGATCTTACTGACCCAGGGATTGAACCCACACCTCCTGCACTGCAGGCAGATTCTTTACAGCTGAGCCAACAGGGAAGCCCCCTCAAGGAATTAAAAATATAGATTATATATGTGATAACTTTTCTAAATCCTCAAAGACTCTTCCTACAAAAAGGAGATTCAGTGGTGGGACTGTCTGATTGAGGACCAAATGTAAAGAAAATGTTGAATATTCCTTATATTCTCCCAAAGAGTGGTATTAATAAATTCCCCCAAACCAACCCTACTGGAAAAATGTGAGCTGGAGGAGAAGAACTGGAGCTGATAGAGGTGACACCAAATTGGAAGGAGCTATAAGTTCCCTTAGGAAACTGGGGAGAAAATGCAAGTTAGACTCAATTTGAGCTGCTTTCCCACCATCCCCTTCTCATCCCCAGATAATGGATCTGCTGTAGCATGGTTTCTTCACACCCTAAGCCCACTAGGTCTTTACACGGTCTCTTGAAGGTTTCCAAGTTGCTCTCCCCACATGTCTTTGACTGAATTGAGTCTCGATGTGGTGAAACCTTGGGGAAGCAGCACAGAAGGACCAAAAAATCAATCATCAACCCATCTGAGCTGTAGCTCCTGAGACACCAGGCAATCAGGGCTAGAGAAGAAAAGGAAAGCAAGATACAAAATTTCACTGCCAATGTTCATGTTTTTATCTTCCTTTCCCAATAGATGGTGAGTCTCAATTATTTTGCTGTTATTGTTCAGTCGCTCAGTTATGTTCACTCTTTATAACCTCATGGACTGCAGCACGTCAGGCTTCCCTGTCCTTCACCATTTTCTGGAACTTGCTCAAACTCATGTCCATTGAGTCAGTGATGCCATCCAAACATCTCATCCTCTGTCATCCCCTTCTCCTGCTTTGAATCTTTCTTGGCATGAGGATCTTTTCCAATGAGTCAGTTCTTCCCATCAGATGGCCAGAGTATTGAAGCTTCTGCTTCAGCATCAGTTCTTCCAATGAATATTCAGGGTTTATTTCCTTTAGAATTGACTTATTTAGTGCCTTGCAATCCAAGGGACTCTCAAGAGTCTTCCCCAACACCACAGTTCAAAAGCATCAATTCTTCGGTTCTCACCGTTCTTTATGGTCCAACTCTCACATCCCTACATGACTCCTGGAATTATTTTTAAATCCTCAGATGGAAGTTTGTGTTTTCCCATAGTATATGCTCAATTAGGTGCTTGAATGATTGTGCAACTATAACCTGGGGCCCCTCTGGGCCTTCTTTATAAAGCACAGTGGCACCCCATTCATGCCATTCCTTTTCAGCTCCTTTTGCTAGATCTTCTTTCCCTATTTTATCTCTTATTGTTGGAATAACCTTGATTCTCTCTCTTTTCTGACTATATAGTCATTTCCTCTACATGGTCTAATTCAGGTTTTATTTGGCTTTAAACACCAGCTATCTGTTCTGAGGCATTCCCAGGTGGCTCAGTGGTAAAGAATCCACCTTCCAATGCAGGAGACACAGGAAATTCAGGTTTGCTCTCTGGACTGGGAAGATACCCTGGAGAAGGAAATGGCAACTCACTCCAGTATTCTTGCCAGGAAAATTGCATGGACAGAGAAGCCTGGTGGGCTATACAGCTCATGGGGTCATGAAAAGTCAGACACAACTGATCAACTGAGCCCTGCGCCCCCCACCCCCCCACACACACATCTATATATTCTTAACTCCCAAAGCGCTATCTCAACATTTTGCTTCTCTACTGAGCTCCAAACTCATGTATTAAACTGCCTCAGGACAAAGATCTTAACATAACAAGGCCAAAACTTATTTCATGATTTCCCACACCAAACTTCTATTCTCATCTTAGTATATGACAGTATACTCACTGTACTTACTATATAGTTTTTTGGGTTTTGGGGAAAACTATATGGGTTTTTCTAGCTGAAAACCCACATGTCCCTGATCCTTTTCCTTCCCACACTGCCAGCAATAGATCCATCCAAAATTCCTTCTACATCCATCACCACTCCTCTCTGACTTTATCGCTACAATCCTGGTCCACCGCACTTTCATTTCGTGCCTCCAGTCCTGAAATAGCTCCTCACTGGTCCCCCGCTGCTCCATCTGCTATCCTAGAGTCCATTCCCCACATGGTGGTCATCGACCTCTAAACAACATAAATCAGGCCATGTCACTCCCCAGCTTAAAAATCTCTCTTGACTTCCTAATGCATTTACCATGAAATCTAAACTCTTTAATCTGACTTACTAAGTCCTACAAGCTCACACCTCACACTATCCCCTCCCCGACCCTTGTACTCACTACACACCAGCTTCCAGAGATGTTTTCTATGCTTTTTAAACATGGCAGTCTTATTTCCATCTTAGAGTTTTTAACTTCCATCTTAAGCTTCCCCTACCTCTGCCTGGAATCCTCTGTCAAAAGACTTTCATACCAGCTCTTTTCAGTTCAAATTTAATATCCTCAGAGATATTTTCCTGATCACTTAAACAATGCTCTGTCCCCTTCCTGCAAAAATATCATGTTTTAGTTTATCATTCAAGATCTTTCTTTTGAGTTGCCAAACTCTTACCACTATCTGAGATTACCTCTTTCTCCATTTGTAGGCATGTTTATTTCACATCATTTCCATTTAGAATATGAGCTTTGTGTTCTATGAGAGCCTAGCCCATCTTATTTAACAATGTATCCCCACAGCCCAACAAAATACCTATCTCAGCAAAGTGAAATTGAAGTTGCTCAGTCGTGTCCAACTCTCAGCTACCCCATGGACTGTAGCCCACCAGGCTCCCCGTCCATGGGATTCTCCAGGCAAGAGTACTGGAGTGGGTTGCCATTTCCTTCTCCAGGGGATCTTCCCGACCCGGGGATTGAACCCAGGTCTCCCGCATTGCAGGCAGATGCTTTAACCTCTGAGCCACCAGGGAAGCCCCGGTGACTTGACTCTGCATGTCACCACAGCGTTGGTCCTAGTGTGAAAACAGTACCAAGAGTGGAGGCCCCACCGTGTTGGTCCCAATGTAAAGACAATACCAATAGTAGAGGCAGCATGAGCTCGTGTCTTGCTCCTCACAGCCTGCTTGACCTTGGGCAAGTGGCCTAACTTTTCCAGACCATGAAATAGTAATCAAGGAAGAAGGATGAACCCAGCACCATTGTTGAAGCTGCAAAAGAAACTCTTCAAATGGAAGAAATGGCACAGACAGCAGACAAGGGACTGGAATCTTGGCAAGAGGAAAAGACTAGAGTCCATTAGCCTGGGGGTAAAACTGTGTGGTATGTAGGTGATGGGAAAGGCCTGTGAAGATGAACGTCACCACAGGTTAAGGAACGGCAGAGCCCCGCAGGCACAGCGTATGATAGGGCTCACCCTCGGGTATTGGGGAATATTCTCTGTGCCCTTTCCTCTTCTATTTGGATGGAATGTCCTTGCCCATCACATCTGTTAAATAGAACACAATAACCTAATCTACACACAAACATCAAAAAAACATGTATTCTCTGTATCAGTTCTCTTGAAAGTGGGCAATTGCCTCAATGGGTGGGAATATCAAAATTCCTATGAACATTGATGTTATCTAATTCTTCCTATTACTATGTTTGTCTACATTTAATGTGTGTAACACTTTGTTACAGTGATTTACGTAAGATGCATAGAAATGTATAGACAAAATCAAGACCACGCGCAGCTGTAGGTTGTTTTATTTTTCCTAGTAAGAGTCTTTGGTTAAAACTTCAGATGTGACTGGTTTTAATGACTCATGTAACACCATATTTCACTTTATATTTCAATCATCTTTTTAAACTGTATATTAGATTAAGTTTGTATAATCAGATTATACACTTATTTAAAGATCAGGCCCTTGTCTCACACATTGACATAGTCTCCATAGAGACCATCAGAGCATCTTACTGTGTGACCCTTAGCACTCCCTAAAATCATTTCCTTATCACCACTGTAGGTATACATATGTGTACACATACATATGTATGTTTTACATAATATGCATATACATGCTTTTCATTATGTTTACCCCATATGTCAGATAATACACATACATATACATAGGAGATATTCAACATGTAATATAGGATACATGCATATATTATACACACATACAATAGTTGAAAATTTGGTTATCTTTTTAAAGTCACAACGATACATAACCTTCTAAGTTAACATAAAAGGTGTGTGTGATGTTACTATACCTTGATATTAGGGAAGACTGAAAATTCTTCGATCTACATTCATCTGTGCTCCAGATATTGCTAATTTAATTGTCAGAAATGTAAATATAAATAAATTAATAGTTTTTTCAATTGTCACTTTATGGACTGAAGAAATAGTAAGCATTTCTTTTTCACGTCCATAATTATTTAATGATATCTACATAAAGGCTTTTAATTATATGGGAATAGTGATGATAATTATAAAGGCCCACAGTTAACAGATAAAACCTATACTGCTCCAGAAAAAAATTAGTATGTTTATTAAAAATAAATTCTTTCTGCCAGTGAATGGCTCACATGACATTTTTCAACAATTAAAGCATAGTTCAGTTCAGATTAGTCCCTCAGTTGTGTCCGACTGCGACCCTGTGAATTGCAGCACACCAGGCCTCCTTGTCCATCAGCAGCTCCCAGAGTCTACTCAAACTCATGTCCATCGAGTTAGTGATGCCATCCAGCCATCTCATCCTCTGTCATCCCCTTCTCCTCCTGCCCTCAGTCCCTCCCAGCATCAGGGTCTTTTCCAGTGAGTCAATTCTTTGCATCAGGTGGTCAAAGTATTGGAGTTTCAGCTTCAACATCAGTCCTTCCAATGAACACCCAGGCTGGTCTCCTTCAGGATGGACCGGTTGAACCTCCTTACAGTCCAAGCATAAGCAGCCTTCAATTTTTACACTTATTGGAGAAAAGATTGCTGGTTTTTCTTTCAGAGAAAGATTTTTCTTTCTCTTCTTTTTCAACTTCCTGCCCACTAAGACTTTATGTATCTTCTTATTCTTTTAGTACTGAGCATATGCCCACCATATCTAGAAAAAACTAGTAAAAAGGAAAATCAAAGTTGATTTCATATATCAAAACCTAATTTAAAATTTACATTGTGGAATAATGGATTTAAGTGTTTATATTCTGTGTTTGTCAGTGTGTGCTTACCAACAACTAAACTGCAGCTGTCTATGGAAAGTGGTATATATATATATATTTTCACCAATATGAATATATTCACCAAGATGAAATAAAAATTTAGTATTTGTGTTTGTGATAACTTTTAAAATAGTATTTCTTTCTGCTGTATACTTGAACTAAGACTGCAATAAATAATGTGACAGAGAAGATCACTGTCATTTCAAAATTACTGAAAATTGAGACTTCTGTCATTGTCCAGTAGTTGAGAATCCACCTTGCAATGCAAGGGTCACGGGTTCGATCCCTGATCAGGGAACTAAGATCCCACTTACTGCATGGCAGCTAAGCCTGCCCACCACAACTGGAGAGTCCATGGGTGAAAGATTCCTCATGATGCAATGAAGATCTTGGGTGCCACTACTAAGACCTGATGCAGCCAAATAAATAAGGAAGGAAAATGTTCTTTTAAAAAAACTACTGAAAATTGATAATTCAGGGTCCTTGGATGAAGCTGGCAGCTAACTAAACTGCATTTGACACATTATTGCAATGTCAATAAAGTAGTCTTACTACAATTTCTTCGTCTGAACTTAAAAAAGGGAGCTTTTATTTTTGCAAAACTGTTTACCTTTTTTGGCTTCATACAAAAAATAATGCTGAAATAACTTCCTGGAATTAGAATATTTCTATATTGCATGTTAAGATTTGGGTTCAGAGAGTGAGGATGGAGAAATTAAGGCTGGTCAATGAGATTAGTGTTTTAAAAATAAGAGAGAGAGAGTCCAATTAGAAGTATCCTGGGGTTATTAGCGATAACAGTGCTCATATCCAATTAAGATGAAAACCATTTTACCAGCTTAATGTGCCACCTCTGGCAGTGTGGGTTTATTAGTTTTATCAGACTTGAGAACTGAAACTTGAAATGATACGTATGCTGGGTACCAAAGAGACACTGTTAAGACTCAGAGATAATTGGTATAAAATGAGATGCCTCAAAAGTTGTTGATTAACAAGCATTGTAGCTTTTGGAGACAGGGAGAAATTGGTCATTTCAGACAGTGTTTGAAATGAAAAAACTCATTGAGCTGTATAGTAACATTGTGAAGTCAGGAAGGAAACATGACCTTCCTTGATGTCCAAAAATTCAGTAATATGACATATTCACATGGGCCAAGACAGCCTTCAAAATCCATAAAACAATCTGTATAAAAGTTCAAGCGAACAAAAGCCATTGTTTGTGGTGAATGTCAGGTTTCTTGTTTTCCCTTCCAGATTAAAGGATATAATAACTAATGATTAGTATTAATAATTAATAAGAAAATCTCTTGCATTATCCTCAAGCTTTTCAAGATAGGCTTCATAACCAGGGAAACTTATTTTTGTTAAATTATATTCCTTAATGCTCTTAGACAATCATTTGAACTTTTCTTCAAAAAAACAAAACTACATTTCTATACCATCCATCTGGGTATCACAGAATGATTAAAAGCAAACAAATACATACACAATAAAGCTTCCCACTTAGGCAGCAATAAAATCACTCTTGCGTTGCTTCAATAGACATTTCTTTGACTAATAAAATTCTCGTCACTCATTTCTGAAGCTGGTCGGGGAAAAGGCTTTACTGTGCTAGTGTAGTGTTCTGGATGCTTGTCTTTGGTAAAATATTCAGTGCACAACCAGGAATGTGTAATGGAAATTGTTAGGGGGAGAAGGCCCCAGAGAGAGCCTGCACTGGTGCCCCGTTTCTGACACCAGTGGTCCTTCTAGGAAGTACTCTGGCACCTCCTCCGCTAAAGTGTTTGACCCTCATGTGAAAGCCCCATTTCATGACTAAGGAATGACAATGAGAGGCTGGGGGAAGTGTGGCCCACTGCAGGTGAGAAGATGGCATGATCAAGTAAAGAAACATAGGCCAGATTAGCTAGGCTGTGAGATAAATGGAACAGTCCATTTCAGAGAGCATAGTAGACTCTAAGGTGAACCTTATTTGGCAAGATACGTTCTGATGAAATTTCAAATTATGCTTGTTTCACATAAGCTTTTCAGTTTCATAAAGGAATGAACACACATTCTTGTGTCTGCAACATGTATGGCTGTTTCCACCAAATTGAAAACCAAGGGTTCTGAATAAACTTTAAGTTAGCATAGATCATATATAACTCTTCCAGAAAACAAAGTAAAAATTAAGACTTTTTAAGTCATTTCAATTGTGTATGTATATGTGTGTGTGTGTGTGTGTGTGTGTTGCCCAGACGTTTTTGAATAATGCCTCTTAGAGCCAAAAGCAGTAATTACTAGTTGGAATTTCTCAAAGAACACTATTTATGTGATTTGTTGGATAGCATGTGTTTTAGATGCTTTTAAGGTGTATGTATCACTTGGGTGTCAGTAGGCAACTTGTTTAACAAGTGCAGGTCAACTTCTAGAAAACACCATGATCAAGATGGCATAAGCATTACTGAAAATGAGTCTTAATGAATCAATAGATTGACCATACATGCACACAGTTTAATTTATATAAAAAAATCATATATATTTGGTTATTCCATTATTTAAGTTAAACTTTTATCCAGAAAAATACCAGGAGCTCTAGTTAAGAGAAGAATTGACCATAAATAGAGGACAGAGAGAGTTTCCCAGGGGGCTCAGTGATAAAGAATCTGCCTGCCAATGGAGGAGACATGGGTCGGATCCCTGGGTCAGAAAGATCCCCTGGAGAAGGAAAGGCTAACCACTGCAGCATTCTTGCCTGGGAAATTCTGTGGCAGAGGAGCCTGGCACGCTACAGTCCATGGGTCGCAAACAGTCAGACATGGCTTAGTGGCTAAATATTAACAACAACAAAGAACAGAGAAAGGATAGCACAGGAGGTAATGTTCAGCAACAGTCACAATCATTTGATGCCATCAGTAAATTTAAGCTTAATTAAAGCTAAAGTGAATCTCTAAGAAGTTTCATTAAGGCCTAAGTCTGAGGTGTGAGGGTATGGTATGATATTTCTCTTTTCCTCTTCTCAAGTGAAATCAGTTCATTTCAGTCACTCAGTCATGTCTGACTCTTTGTGACCGCATGAACTGCAGCATGCCAGGCCTCCCTGTCCAACACCAACTCCCAGAGTCCACCCAAATCCATGTCCATCGAGTTGGTGATGCCATCCAACCATCTCATCCTCTGTCGTCCCCTTCTCCTCCTGCCTTCAATCTTTCCCAGCATCAGGGTCTTTTCCAATGAGTCAGCACTTCACAGCAGGTGGCCAAAGTATTGGAGTTTCAGCTTCAACATCAGTCCTTCCAATGAACACCCAGGACTGATCTCCATTAGGATAGACTGATTGGATCTCCTTGCAGTCCAAGGGACTCTCAAGAGTCTTCTCCAACACCACAGTTCAAAAGCATCAATTCTTTGGCTCTCAGCTTTCTTCACAGTCCAACTCTCATATCCATACATGACTACTGGAAAACCCATAGCCTCGACTAGATGGACTTTTGTTGGCAAAGTAATGTTTCTGCTTTTTAATATACTGTCTAGTTGGTCATAACTTTCCTTCCAAGGCATAAGCGTCTTTTAATTTCATGGCTGCAATCACCATCTGTAATGATTCTGGAGCCCAGAAAAATAAAATCAGCCACTGTTTCCACTGTTTCCCTATCTATTTCCCATGAAGTGATGGGACCGGATGCCATGATCTTCGTTTTCTGAATGTTGAGCTTTAAGCCAACTTTTTCACTGTCCTCTTTCACTTTCATCAAGAGGCTCTTTAGTTCTTCACTTTCTGCCATAAGGGTGGGTCATCTGCATATCTGAGGTTATTGATGTTTCCCCCAGCAATCTTGATTCCAGCTTGTGCTTCTTCCAGGCCAGCATTTCTCATGATGTACTCTGCATAGAAGTTAAATAAGGAGAATGACAGTATACAGCCTTGACATCCTCCTTTTCCTATTTGGAACCAGTCTGCTGTTCCATGTTCAGTTCTAACTGTTGCTTCCTGACCTGCATACAGTCAAGAGACAGGTCAGATGGGCTGGTATTCTCATCTTTTCCCACAGTTTATTGTGATCCACACAGTCAAAGGTTTTGGTATAATCAAGAAAGCAGAAATAGATGTGTTTCTGGAACTCTCTTGCTTTTTCCATGATCCAGCGGATGTTGGCAATTTGATCTCTGGTTCCTCTGCCTTTTCTAAAACCAGCTTGAACATCTGGAAGTTCACGGTTCACGTATTGCTGAAACCTGGCTTGGAGAATTTTAAGCATTACTTTACTAGCATGTGAAATGAGTGCAATTGTGCAATAGTTTGAGCATTCTTTGGCATTCCCTTTCTTTGGGATTGGAATGAAAACTGACCTTTTCCAGCCCTGTGGCCACTGCTGAGTTTTCCAAATTTGCTGGCATATTGAGGTAAGGAGCAACGGCTGCGCTTTCCTGGAGCAGCTGTGAAGCGATACCCCACGTCCAAGGTAAGAGAAACCCAACTGAGACGGTAGGCACTTAGAGAGGGCATCAGAAGGCAGACACACTGAAACCACAATCACAGCCAACTAGTCAATCTGATCACATGGACCACAGTCTTGTCTAACTCAATGAAACTAAGCTGTGCTGTGTGGGGCCACCCAAGACGGACGGGTCATGGTGGAGAGGTCTGACAGAATGTGGTCCACTGGAGAAAGGAATAGCAAACCACTTCAGTATTCTTGCCTTGAGAACCCCATGATCAGTATGAAAAGGCAAGATGATAGTATAATGAAAGAGAAACTCCCCAAGTCAGTAGGTATCCAATATGCTACTGGAGAACAGTGGAGAAATAACTCCGAAAGAATGAAGGGATGGAGCCAAAGCAAAAACAACACCCAGTTGTGAATGAGACTGGTGATGGAAGCAGGGTTTGATGCTGTTCTCAAATGAAATAAAGGGAGGTTAAAAATATATATATATGTATACAACTGGACTTATTCATTATGAAAAAAATATTGGCACTCTATTGAGAAGTATTTCACAAAAGCACACTTGAGGAAAGGCAATGGGCACAGGCCTGGAAGTTGGTATTGGAAATATTTTCAGAAAATAATTTGAATTCACCTCAAATTATGAACATAATAAAAGCCTGGAAATACTTTTTCAGGGACATATTCATTGCAAAAAATATAGAAAATCCAGATATTTTATATTTGCTTCTCTTATTTTTGTCCATCCAAAGAAAAAAGTGGCATTTTATTAAACATTCTTCTAGGAATTTATCTACTTAAAAAAAAATAGAACCCAAAGCAAAGGTAACAGAAGTACAGATAAAAAGGTGGGCTTACATCAAATTAAAAAGCTTCTGACATGAAAAAATCAGCAAAATAGAAACAATCTATGCATAGGAAAAATATTTGTAAACCATATTTATCTGGTGAGGGACTGATATTCAGAATAGATGGAGAACTCAGATAACTTAGTAGGAAATAAAGCCCTAAACAATCCATCTAAAAATGCACAAAGAAACTGAACAGATAGTTTTTCCAAAGAAGACATACAAATAGCCAACAAATACACGAAAATGTGCTGATCACCAGTCATCAGTTCAGTTCAGTTCAGTCGCTCAGTCATGTCCGACTCTTTGCGACCCCATGAATCACAGCACGCCAGGCCTCCCTGTCCATCACCAACTCCCAGAGTTCACTCAGACTCACATCCATTGAGTCTGTGATGCCATCCAGCCATCTCATCCTCAGTCATCCCCTTCTCCTCCTGCCCCCAATCCCTCCTAGCATCAGGGTCTTTTCCAGTGAGTCAACTCTTCGCATGAGGTGGCCAAAGTACTGGAGCTTCAGTTTTAGCATCATTCCTTCCAAGAAATCCCAGGGTTGATCTCCCTCAGAATGGACTGGTTGGATCTCCTTGCAGTCCAAGGGACTCTCAAGAGTCTTCTCCAGCACCACAGTTCAAAAGCATCAATTCTTCAGGGAAATGCAAATTAAAACCTGAGCTATCACCTCACACCTGTTAGAAGGGCAATCATCAAAAATACAAGAGATGACAAATGTTGGTGAGGATGTGGAGAAAAGGGAACATTTGTACAGTGTTGGTAGGAATATAAACTAATTCACCCACCATGGAAAACAGCATAGGTTTCCTCAAAAATTAAGAAGAGAACTACTATATGATCCAGAAATCCCACTCTCAGTATTTATCCAAAATAAGTGAAAACATGATCTCAAAGAGATGATTCGCAAGAGCCAAGATAAGGAAGCAACCTAAGTGTCCATCAATGGATGAAAGGATAAGGAAGATGTGATACACACACAGAAACACATACAATGGAATATTACTCAGCCATGAGGAAGAAGGAAGTCTTGCCATTTCAGCAACGTGGATAAGTCTGGAGGACATTATCCTAAATGAAGTGTCAGGCAGAGAAAGACAGCTGCTGTATGACATCACTTCTATACTCAATCTAAAAAAGCTGAATTCACGGTAACAGAGACCAGAATGACGATGGTTGCCGGAGGATTGGGGGTGTGTGCAGAGGGAGATGTTAGTCAAAGAGTACAAATGTCTAGCTATAAGAAGAATAAGTTCTAGGGATCTACTTGATAGCATAGTGATACAGTTAATAATACTGTATCATATATGACAAACCTAGACAGCATGTTAAAAAGGAGACATTACTTTGCCAACAAAGGTCCACTTAGTCAAAACTATGATTTTTCTAGTCATCATGTATCGATGTGAGAGCTGGACAGTAAAAAATGTTGACCACCAAAGAATTGATGCCTTTGAATCGTGGTGCTGGAAAAGACTCTTGAGAGTCCCATGGACAGCAAAGAGATCAAAGCAGTCAATTCTAAAAGAAATCAACCCTGAATATTCATTGAAGGACTAATGTTGAAGCTGAAACTCCAATACTTTGGCCACCTGATGGGAACAGCCAGCTCATTGGAAAAGACCCTGAAAGATTGAAGGCTAGAGGAGAAGGGGATGACAAAGAATGAGATGGTTGGATGGCATCACTTACCCAATGGACATGAGTCTGAGCAACCTCCAGGAGATGGTGAAGGACAGGGAAGCCTGGCATCCTCCGTCCATGGGGTCTCAAAAAGTGGGACATGACTGAGCGACTGAATGATGATGACTGTATTATATACAAGCAAGTTGCTAAGAAAGTGGATTTTAAATGTTCTCATCCCCCAAAAGAAATGTAGTCAACTCCCCATATCTGCATGTTCTACATTTTCAGATTCAACCACCTGAAAATTCCAGAAAATTCCAATAAGTAATCCTAGAATGTACTGCACATGCACCAATGTTTACATAGTATTTACACTGGATTAGGTATTATAAGTAATCTAGAGACCAGTTAGGAGAAGGCAACGGCACCCCACTCCAGTACTCGTGCCTGGAAAATCCCATGGACAGAGGAGCCTGGTGGGCTGCAGTCCATGGGGTAGCTAAGAGTCGGACATGACTGAGCGACTTCACTTTCATGCATTGGAGAAGGAAATGGCAACCCACTCCAGTGTTCTTGCCTGGAGAATCCCAGGGACGGGGGAGCCTGGTGGGCTGCCGTCTATGGGGTCGCATAGAGTCGGACATGACTGAAGTGACTTAGCAGCAGCAGCAGCAGAGACAAAAAATAAAAACATAAAAATATGTGGAAGGATGTGTTAGCTTATTTGCCAATAATGGACTTGAGCATCCTCAGGGTTTGTTATCTGACAGGAGTCCTGGAATCAAGCTCTTGTGGATACAACCAGACACGACTGTATTAATTATGTGATGTGGTGCTGGTGTTCATTAACATTATGGTGGTAATCAGTTTTGCAGTATATAAGTGTACTGAATGAACATGATGTACCCCTTAAGCTTACATATGTCAATTATATCTCAGTAAAACTGTGAAAATGCTTTAGTGCAACCTCTAGACAGGTGTACCATGGGTAAGAGGAGTTTTTAACTTGTTTTTGATAAGTTTTTCTAATTTAAAAAAAATCCAATAGACCCGAAACATCTTTCCATATCTAAAAGCATATTTTATTTCATTTAGTAGCTCTTTGTATTTTTTGAATGGGGATACCAACGTTATCCGGGCTTCCCTTATGGCTCAGCTGATAAAGAATCCACCTGCAATACAGGAGGCCTGGGTTCTATCCCTGGCTTGGAAAGATCCCCTGGGGAAGGGAAAAACTACCCACTCCAGTTTTCTGGCCTGGAGAATTCCATGGACTGTAAAGTCCATGGAGTCGCAAAGAGTCAGACATGACTGAGCAACTTTCACTTTCACCAACATTACTGGGCTTCCTAGGTGACTCTACTGGTAAAAAACCCATCTGCCAATGCAGGAGACTTTAGAGACGTGGGTTCGATCCCTGGGTAGGCAAGATACCCTGGAAGAGGTTATGGCAATGCACTCTAGGATTCGTGCCTAGAGAATCCCATGGAGAGAGGAGTCTGGAGGGCTATAGTCTATAGAGTCAAAGTGTCAGACACTGTGTAAGTGACTTAAGCCACTACTTAAGTGACTTAGCATGTGCACACACACACCAACATTATCAAATTACTTTTTTAAGGAGGTGACATTCAAGTTGTTACCAGTTTTACAGTGAGAAACAACATTGCAAAAGATATTCCCTTACCTTGTTAGATTATTTCCTTAAGATAAATTTTCAAATTACTTTTCAATCAAGAAATATAAGTACATGGTAATGCCCACATACCATGATGACTTAATGGATATGAACTTGAGCAAACTCTGGGAGATAGTGGAGGACAGGAAAGCCTGGCGTGCTACAGTCCATGGAGTTGCAAAGATCAGACACGATTTAACAACTGAACAAGAACGATGCCATTTTGACTCCTCCTCACATAGTCAGTTTAGGCTTGTAAAGAACCTGAAGAATACAAAGGTGGGTCATGGACAAGAAAGAAAAGTAACTAAGTTACTTTAAAAACCATATGAACAGACTTACACATGAGGGTCTCTTCAGAGTGAAAATGGAATAGTGTTCATTTGTGTTTGGCATTATCTATTGATACATAAAAAGTCACAAAATTTAGCAGCTTAAACAATACATATTACAGTAAAGATTCTGCCTGCAATGCTGGAGACACAGGTTCAATCTCTGGGTCAGAAGATCCCCTGGAGAAGCAAATACCTACCCAGGCTAGGATTCTTGCCTGGAGAACTCCATGAACAGAGGAGCCTGGCAGCCCACAGTGCATGGGGAACCAAAGAGTGGGACACGACTGAGTGAATAACACTTTTATTTTTTCATTTATTATCCCACAGTCTGTGGGTTAGTTATCAGGATGAGCTTAGCTGAATCTGCTGTTTCAGGATCTCTTTCAAAACTGCAGTCAAGATGTTGTCTAGGGTTGGAATCTCATCTGAAGTTTCAACTGGGGAAGTGACTTCTAGGCTCACTTACATGGTTGTCAGTCAGCATCACTGGCAAGGGGAGAGAAGGTGGACTGAAAGACTTCGTTCTTGCCTGGATGTCAGCCAAAGGCTGCCCTCAACTCTTTGCCACATAGGTCTTTCCAACGTGGCATCTTGCTTCACCAAAGCCATCAAGGAATTAAGTTACCTTGCAAGACAAAGGTTACAATCTTATATAATATAATCATTGAAGTAATATCTGTCACTTTTGCTGCATTCTTATTGGTAGAGACCATCCCTTGGTTAGGGTGCATCCCTTGTGCCTCAGCTGGTAAAGAATCTGCCTGCAATATGGGAGACCTGGGTTCAATCCCTGGGTTGGGAAGATCCCATGGAGAAGGGAAAGGCTACCCACTCCAGGATTCTGGCCTGGAGAATTCCATGGACTGTATAGTCCATGGCGTCAGAAACAGTCAGACATGACTGAGTGACTTTCATTTTCACTATTGGTTAAAATTAAGTCACAGACCCAAACTCAAGGAAAGGGGGATTATCTAACCGTGTAATACCAGGAGGCAATGATCATTGGGTAGTCATCTTACAGTTTGCTTGCCATTGTAGGTTCTATGGTTGGAGGTGTAAAAATAACTTGAGATATGCCAGTTGGGTATATGTACATGGAAGTTATTTCTGGACATAATAGGAAATATTTTCTCCAGCTGTGCAAAGTTGTAGAAAAGACAGTTTGTGTTTTTAATAGCCTTCACTTTTAATCATTTAATTTTCTTAGTTACAAAAATTAATCTGTTTTGGATGTTTTATAATTATCAAAAAGCATTTAAATTTCTTAGATGTCAAAAATAATCCTCAAACTGCCCCTTGTGGCTTTCATAATTTAACATATAATTGAATTTAAAATATCTCAATTGGTAGACAGCTGGTGTGTACATACTTTAACTACATTATTTATTTTTTTAGAAAAAAATACAACAATGGTAAAGAATCCACAATGCAGGAGACACAAGAGACAGGGAAACACGGGTTGTATCCCTGGGTTGGGAGGATTTCCTGGAGGAGAAAATGGCAGCCTACGCCAGCATCCTTGCCTGGAAAATTCCATAGTCAGAGAAGCCTGGCAGGCTACAATCTATATGTGCATGACAGGTTGCTTCAGTCACGTTTGACTCTTTGTGACACTATGGACCATAGCCCACCAGGCTATTCTGTCCATAGGATGCTTAAGGCAAGAATACTAGAGTGGGTTGCCATGCCCTCCTCCAAGGGATTTTGCCTCCAGGGACTGAATCCACACATATTAAGTCTCCTGCATTGGTAGGTGGGTTCTTTGCCACAAGCACTACCTGGGACAGTCCAGGGGCTTGCAAAGAGTTGGACATGACTGAGTGACTGAGCCGGAGAAGGCAATGGCACCCCACTCCAGTACTCTTGCCTGGCAAATCCCATGGACAGAGGAGCCTGGTGGGCTGCCGTCCATTGAGTCGCTGAGGGTCGGACATGACTGAGCAACTTCATTTTCACTTTCACTTTTCACTTACATGCATTGGAGAAGGAAATGGCAACCCACTCAGTGTTCATGCCTGGAGAATCTCAAGGATGGGGGAGCCTGGTGGGCTGTTGTCTATGGAGTTGCACAGAGTCGGACACGACTGAAGCAATTTAGCAGCAACAGAGTAACTGAGCACACATTAAAATATGACTTTTATTTCATTTCAATTTTGCTTACCTCACAATACAGATGTGAGCAATAGTAATGATGGGATATAAATGTCCTATTATTGGTATAAATGGAACTTATTTGAAAAAGATTTCTATTAATTTCTTTCTTGAATGTATTTAAAGTGCATTTGTACAAACATGCAATCACAAGGAAGAGAAACTAATGACAAATACTATGGTAGGTGGTAAATTTTCAATATCTCACTTCGTTAACATCTTTAGGTTTTCTTTTCTTATTTCGCCAATGATTCTATGCTCCCACAGCTGAAAGTCCATCCATACAAGGCCATAATCTGTGATTGGATGGCAGATGGAGCCCAGGGCAGACATGCCCCCAAATTGGCCTTTAATCGTGATAATCAGCAGCTTAAATTATTTGTTTGACCATGGAGATGTGTTCTGTCCTCTGACCAATAGGAACTTTTTCATGTTGTACTGTGCCCCCTGTTTTGTTTTGTTTTACAAGATAGGATAAAAGGGCCATAAATCAACATCTTTTTAAAAGGGCTAACCAGAAACTGAAACATTTGTGAATAAAATGGAATTTAATGATAAAGAAGAGATTTTGCAGCTTCATTCTCATTAAAGAGAAAAGTATTTATGTACCTAGTAAATGCTTTAAAATAACTTAGCATTCAACAGCCCCAGCTTAAAGTTAGAAAATAATGAATGTGCAAATCATTATTGATTAAGCTGTGAATTCAAGATCGCTTCTTAACCCGAGAAAATCTCTTCAACCATACTTTCTTACTTTTATTTTTCAAATGAATCCAATTCAATTAGTAGTCATTGAGCACTTATTCAATACATGCTGCTCTCAGTTCAGTTCAGTCGCTCAGTCGTGTCTGACTCTTTGCGACCCCATGAATTGAGCACGCCAGGCCTCCCCATCCATTACCAACTCCCGGAGTTCACTCAAACTCTCATCCATTGAGTCAGTGATGCCATCCAGCCATCTCATCCTCGGTCGTCCCCTTTTCCTCCTGCCCCCAATCCTTCCCAGCATCAGAGTCTTTTCCAGTGAGTCAACTCTTTGCATGAGGTGCCCAAAGTACTGGAGTTTCAACTTTAGCATCATTCCTTCCAAAGAAATCCCAGGGCTGATCTCCTTCAGAATGGACTGGTTGGATCTCCTTGGAGTCCAAGGGACTCTCAAGAGTCTTCTCCAACACTACAGTTCAAAAGCATCAAATCTTTGGTGCTCAGCTTTCTTCACAGTCCAACTTTCATATCCATACATGACCACTGGAAAAACCATAGCCTTGACTAGCAAGGACCTTTGTAGGCAAAGTAATGTCTCTGCTTTTCAATATACTATCTAGATTTGTCATAACTTTTCTTCCAAGGAGTAAGAGTCTTTTAATTTCATGGCTGCAATCACCATCTGCAGTGATTTTGAAGCCCAAAACAATTAAGTCTGACACTGCTTCCCCATCTATTTCCCGTGAAGTCATGGGACCACATGGCATGATCTTCATTTTCTGAATGTTGAGCTTTAATCCAACCTTTTCACTCTCCACTTTCGCTTTCGTCAAGAGGCTTTTTAGTTCCTCTTCACTTTCTGCCATAAGGGTGGTGTCATCTGCATATCCGAGGTTATTGATACTTCTCCCGGCAATCTTGATTCCAGCTTGTGCTTCTTCCAGCCCAGAGTTCTCATGAGGTACTCTGCATAGAAGTTAAATAAGCAGGGTAACAATATACAGCCTTGACGTACTCCTTTTCCTATTTGGAACCAGTCTGTTCCATGTCCAGTTCTAACTGTTGCTTCCTGACCAGCATATAGGTTTCTCAAGAGGCCGGTCAGGTGGTCTGGTATGCCCATCTCTTTCAGAATTTCCCACAGTTTATTGTGATCCACACAGTCAAAGGCTTTGGCGTAGTCAAGAAAGCGAAATAGATGTTTTTCTGGAACTCTCTTGCTTTTCCATGATCCAGCGGATGTTGGCAATTTGATCTCTGGTTCCTCTGCCTTTTCTAAAACCAGCCTGAACATCTGGAATTTCATGGTTCACGTATTGTTTAAGCTTGGCTTGGAGAATTTTGAGCATTACTTTACTAGCATGTGAGATGAGTGCAATTGTGCGGTAGTCTGAGCGGTCTTTGGCATTGCCTTTCTTTGGGATTGGAATGAAAACTGAACTTTTCCAGTCCTGTTGCCACTGTTGAGTTTTCCAAATTTGCTGGCATATTGAGTGCAGCACTTTCACAGCATCATCTTTCAGGATTTGAAACAACTCAACTGGAATTCCATCACCTCCACTAGCTTTGTTCGTAGTGATGCTTTCTAAGACCCACTTGACTTCACATTCCAGGATGTCTGGCTCTACGTGAGTGATCACACCATCATGATTATCTTGGTCGTGAAGATCTTTTTTGTATAGTTCTGTGTATTCTTGCCGCCTCTTAATATCTTTTGCTTCTGTTAGGTCCATACCATTTCTCTCCTTTATCAAGCCCATTTTTGCATGAAATGTTTCCTTGGTATCTCTAATTTTCTTGAAGAGATATCTAATCTTCCTCATTCTGTTGTTTTCCTCTATTTCTTTGCATTGATCACTGAGGAAGTCTTTCTTGTCTCTGCTGCTATTCTTTGGAACTCTGCATTCAGATGCTTATATCTTTCCTTTTCTCCTTTGCTTTTCACTTCTCTTCTTTTCACAGCTCTTTGTAAGGCCTCCTCAGACAGCCATTTTGCTTTTTTGCATTTCTTTTCCATGGGGATGGTCTTGATCCCTGTCTCCTGTACAATGTCATGAACCTCAGTCCATAGTTCATCAGGCACTCTTTCAGATTTAGTCCCTTAAATCTATTTCTCACTTACACTGTATAATCATAAGGGATTTGATTTAGGTCAAATCCTGAATGGTCTAGTGGTTTTCCCTACTTTCTTCAATTTAAGTCTGAATTTGGCATAAGAAGTTCATGATCTGAGCCACAGTCAGCTCCTGGTCTTGTTTTTGCTGACTGTATAGAGCTTCTCCATCTTTGGCTGCAAAGAATATAATCAATCTGATTTCGGTGTTGACCATCTCATGATGTCCATGTGTAGAGTCTTCTCTTGTGTTGTTGGAAGAGGGTGCTTGTTATGACCAGTGCATTCTCTTGGCAAAACTCTATTAGCCTTTGCCCTGCGTCATTCCATATTCCAAGGCCAAATTTGCCTGTTACTCCAGGTGTTTCTTGACTTCCTACTTTTGCATTCCAGTCCCCTATAATGAAAAGGACATCTTTTATGAGTGTTAGTTCTAAAAGGCCTTTTAGGTCTTCATATAACTGTTCAACTTCAGCTTCTTCAGTGTTACTGATTGGGGCATAGACTTGGATAACTGTGATAATGAATGGTTTGCCTTGGAAACAAACAGAGATCATTCTGTTTTTTTTTGAGATTGCATCCAAGTACTGCATTTTGGACTCTTTTGTTGACCATGATGGCTACTCCCTTTCTTCTAAGGGATTCCTGCCCGTAGTAGTAGACATAATGGTCATCTGAGTTAAATTCACCCATTCCAGTCCATTTTAGTTCACTGATTCCTAGAATGTCGATGTTCACTCTTGCCATCTCCTGTTTGACCACTTCCAATTTGCCTTGACTCATGGACCTGACATTCCAGGTTCCTATGCAATATTGCTCTTTACAGCATCAGATCTTGCTTCTGTCACCAGTCACATCCACAGCTGGGTATTGTTTTTGCTTTGGCTCCATCCCTTCATCTTTCTGGAGTTATTTCTCCACTGATCTCCAGTAGCCTGTTGGACACCTACTGACCTGGGGAGTTCCTCTTTCAGTATCCTATCAGTTTGCCTTTTCATACTGTTCATGGGGTTCTCAAGGCAAGAATACTGAAGTGGCTTGCCATTCCCTTCTCCAGTGGGCCACATTCTGTCAGACCTCTCCACCATGACCCGCCCATCTTGGGTGGCCCCAAGGGCATGGTTAGTTACACTGAGCTAGACAAGGCTGTAGTCCATGTGATTAGATTGACTATAGATTTCTGTGATTACGGTTTCAGTGTGTCTGCCCTCTGATGCCCTCTCTAAGTGCCTACTATCTTGCTTGGGTTTCTCTTACCTTGAACGTGGGGTATCTCTTCACGGCTGCTCCAGCAAAGCGCAGCTGCCACTCTTTACCTTGGAGGAGGCGTATCTCCTCACCACAGCCCCTCCTGACCTTGAATGTGGAGTAGCTCCTCTAGGCCCTCCTGCGCCCGCGCAGCCACTGCTCCTTGCACATGCTGCTCCAGGAAGGTTAAAAAACACTGAGATTCAATCTTTGCCCTGCTTTCCAGGGAACACAGTTCTGTAAACCATGTCAAGGCCCTCTTCCAGCCAATCTACACATCTCCTCAAGGCAGACATATAGGTCTTTCTCTTACAGAACATTTGTCCTATGGCTTGTGCACAGGATGTTCAGGTCTTCAGCAGAATTCCTTGGCTCCACCAGAAGAATAGCCTTCCTCCAGACAGTGAAATAGTAAGTGTATTGTGTGTGTGTGCGTGTGTGTGCGTGTGTGTTAGTATCAGTGTCCAGCTCTTTGTGGCCCCATGGACTATAGTCCACCAGGCTCTTCTGTCCATAGAATTTTCTAGGCAAGAATACTAGAGTGGGTAGCCATTCCCTTCTCCAAGGAATCTTCCCAACCCAGGGATTAAACATGGATCTTCCACATTGCAGGCAGATTCTTTACTATCTCAGCCACCAGGGAAGCACTACAGTCTGTGTAGGAATCAGTCAAATAAAACAGTGATGGAAGCCAAGAGTCTCCATTCATAAAGCAGCTAAGGCTAGCCAAGGATCCAAGCCCTCAGGCATCTCCTAACACCACCTGGATGTCAGGTCTTGGGAGAACCAAGTGAGAGAAGACCTCAGTGGCTTCTCAAACCTTCATGGAGAAGACATCTAGAGTAGAAGGCTTGAGGTTTCAATTCTGGTTCTGCTACTTACTCACCAGCTCTATACTTTGGACACAGGACACATTTTAAATCTGTTTCTTCATCTATTAAAATAAAACCTGGGACTAGGGAATTACATGAATGTTAGGAGGATTAAATAAGGTAACAATAGATAAAAAAAGCAAAGTGGATGTAACTCCTGCTTCATTATTCATGATAAATGGCAGCTCAGTAAATACACGATGAGGAGACAATGAGTTCACATTAATTATTTTTTAAATCTTTTTAATTAAACTCAACTGCAGGTATATAGGCTAGGAAAAATACTTTGGCTAGAAGAGCAAAATTTTCAGCAACAATTACATCCCTTGAATCAACCTTATATATATTTTCCTTTGGAAACAACCTAAGTATCCATCAACAGAAGAATGAATAAAGAAGATATGTATACACACACACACACACACACACACACACATACGCACACAATGGAATACTACTCAGACATATAAAGAATGAAAATTTGCCTTTGCCACAACATGGATGGACTTGGAGGACATTATGCTAAGTGAAATAAGGCAGAGAAAGATAAATACTGTATGATATCACTCATACATGGAATCTAAAAAAAGTTGACAAACTAGTTACTAAAACAAAAAATCAGACTCACAAATAGAGCAAACTAGTGATTCCCAGTGGGGAGAGGGAAGGGGGGAGTGGAAACATAAGGGCAGTGGAAGAAAAGTTTACTAAGGGATTATATGAATATAAAATGATGCCCATGAAACTTTTGAAAATTGTACAGCATTACAGAATTTAAAGACGCTTTCCTTTGATTGAAAAGAGAGATTGAAAGCCTTGGTGATAAGAGAAAAATGAAAAAGACGAAAAGGTTTTAGCAAGTGACAGTGAAATAAAAAATTTTAGAAACGGAAGCATATATTTACAAGGAAGATAATCTAAGTTTTCTTGTGCACTTTCTGTATTCTTGACACTGTGCAACATATGTATATATTTGTTCTTTTTTCTAAACTTAACTAAGGTTATTATTATATTATTATAATAACTAAGGTTATTATTATATTATACTAACCTTATAGGTTAGTTATTTATGCATCATTTATGGGCCATATTTTATTTTCCTGACAGTCCTATGAGCTGGTACCAGTCTCACCTCACCAATAACAGACTCTGGTTTAGGAAGATGAAGGCCCTTGCCCAAACTCACAGAGTAAATACTTATACCATCTGCCAAGATTCTGGCTTCTGTTCTTTATTACCCGAGTATTTTCACAATGTAGATTTTGAGGTGTTGTCTCTGAGAATCTTCATATTAACCTACACTTCATGTGTAGATAATGTCAGAGAATATAAATAAGGAAACAGAAGCAAATCATATCATTGACAAGTGCTGAAATTCTGACCTCAAAGGTTCTTCTCTTTCTATGTTGCTTCTCTGGGAAATAAAATATTAATAAAATTTTATTTAAAATACTAGCTTCTGGAATATTACTCAGTTATAAAGAATGAAATAAGGAAATTTTCAGCAACATGGATGGACCAAGAAATTATCACACAAAGTGAAGTCAGAGAAAGACAGATATCATTTATTACTTATATGTGGAATCTAAAAAATATGATATAAATAAACTTATGTATAAAACAGAAATAGACCCACAGACACAGAAAACAAACTTATGGTTACCAAAGGGAAAAGGCGTGGGAGGGTGGATAATTTGGGAATTTGGGATTAACATATGTACATGACTATATACAAAACAGATAACCCGCAAGGACCTGCTGTATAGCACAGAGAATTGTACTCAATATTTTATAACATATAAGGGAAAAGAATCTGAAAAAAGAAAATGAAAGTGAATCACTTCACTGCATATCAGAAACTAACCCAACACTGAAAATCAACTATATGCCAATAAAAATAAAGCAAAATAATATGATAGCTTTGGATATTTCTAATAGTAGGTCTTTGACTGTATTCCAAGGGCTTCTATTTATGTATCATATACGCTTTCTCCTCTTCAAATTCTTTGCCTTACCAATGTTTCCAGATGGTTCCTTCTGCCCATCCAAATATAAATCACAGCCGCCTTGCTGCTTTCTTGTCTAAAAAGCTCTTCTAGCTCCAGTGATTTACTGCTACCCCATTCCATGCCCAGCTGTACTCTCCAGAACATGGTTGTTCAACCTCAGCTCCCGAGGACTGTGACCACAGCTCGGGACCTTCAGAGCCCAGATGCCTGGGACAACACAGGCACACAAAAGAGATCCTGCGAGGCGAAACATATACACACACAGTCATGAGTGCTGCTGATGCCACTGGAAACAGACTTTTTAAAATGTCTTTCCCTGTCTTATTTCAATTTTGGTAAGAATAACATTCCTTAAAAAGAAATATGCCTTTCACCAAAAATACGATTTTAACAAGAAGGCAAAGAGAATAAAATATTTCCTATAGGTTGGAATGGCCAAGTCATTCTTATTTACCTCAGATATGTGTTTGTATTAAACAATTTATAGGATTTTTTTAAACTTTTGAAACTATCTTCTTATACAAAATTTTGAAAATAATAGCAAACAGTAAATTGCAATTACCAATACTATAAGATGAAGTAGAAACAAGATTTTAAATCAGAATTTTAGATTCATTTGCTTATAAACACTAAATATTTTGTCCTCTTATATAAAATAATTAATTTTTGAGAAATCAAATATGACTATAAATTTAAAGCATAGGATCACATTTTGACCAAATAACAGCTTTAGCATATAGCTTTTAATAAAAGTTGATAATGAGTTTTGTGTTCATTGAATGTATTACAGAGGCATAGGGCTATAAGTGGGGGAGAGGGATAATTTCATACAATTTAATTAAAAATTCACTTTTGCGTGAAACTAAAAGTGCTTCCAAACTGTGTGACTGTTGAGTTGTAGTTATTCCTCTCTGACAGTACATTCATAAAAAAAAAAAAAAAAAACAGAAGGACTACTCTCCCCAAAAAATCTATCCAGTGAGGAATTTTGTTAATGGGGAAGATTTTTTTCCCCCTTTCTGTCTGAATATTTAACATAAAAGTCCTGCTCTATTTTTCAGCTGGAATCACAGCAGTTTCTTTTCTAACCTGGGAAGAATGTGGTTGGGCCTGAAAAGCCCCCTGTCCTATTGTTAGATTCCCGGGCACTGATCCTTGCTTTTAACATCATAATGAAGGATGCTCTTTAGTGGATTATCTTGAGAAGGGATTAACTCCTTCAAGTCTTCTAGGGGGCAAGGTGTTTTGAGCCCTAAATACACACCAATTGCCTGCTTAACTTTTCATCTTATTTTGAAAACCGCCCAGCTGGAATTCAAATTCTTTTCCATAGAGCTGAATTTTATTAGTAGCAAAGTTGGAGTTGGGGGCAGCAGATGCTAAATATAAGCACTGTTCTTTTAATCTCGTGGGGCCAAATGCTTCAGATATTTCACGGAGACAGGCACGTCAGGATAAGACTCAATCTAAACTTTGCCGTAAACTCTGCAAGTGCCTAAATCCTCGCCCCATCTCCCAGGCCCATGCCTTAAGCCTTCCAGAAGATCCTACTTTTCCTAGGACCCTACCTTTAACCTCCATTGTCTATGTGGCCCTCGTACCATAGCTTTTAACTTTATCATCCACATTTTTTTTGAAGTCACTCTCAAAATAGAATTCAAATGCCTAGTAAACACACATAGACACACTTGAAAAGAGGGCTAATTGCTCTATAATTTATAATCAAGTGGTTTCTTTAGCCTTTGCTTCTTTATCTTAATAACCACTTATTTCTATCTGCCTATTACATTAATACCGAAATCTTGCATTTGTTTCGTACTCATCTTACCCCTTATCTAACCTCACTTCTGTTATTAACTATCCTATTGTATTATCACAGGATTTGCTAGATAGCTCTAAACTTTTTCTTTCTCCTACCTTCTGTTAATTCAAACTTTTTTTTTCTGTAATAGCTTAAAAAAATAACTTTTATTTTGTTCAACCCAAAGAATATTTGTCACCACTGAACACACATATTAAAGGTGTTTGTTGAATGTAGAAATTTCCTTTTAGACACATCCACAATAAAACTTTTTTCTTGGGACTTTGTCTTTCAGGCTGATTACTTTTTAAATCAAGTTAGCAATTCACATCACCTGGAGCTTAAAACAAAATAAGGTATCAATGAATTAGAAAACACTTTATCGATTGTATAAAAAGTTTTAAACATAAATATCACCAGAACGACCCTAACAAGATCTTGAGAAAATGAAGTTTCATAATTCGTTCGAATACCAGGTGCATTTTCTTGTGAACCCAATGAAATGAACTCTTATTCTTTGTTTTAGATATATAATAACTGTATTCTAGAGGCTATGCTTTAATTGTAAATAATCCTCCACATTCTTTCAGTGTAAACTCTTTAAAGAGTCATGAATTTTATTTATACTCTCTCTGTCTTTGAGAGTCTTTTGTTTATTTGCTGTTTCGTTCTTTGTGAAATAACACTCCCAGAGGAAAATCCCCCTCTCTGCTTAAGGAATTAGGCCAGAGACAAAAGCAGGGAATTCTTTAAGCCTTGTTTTGTGCTAAGAGAAATGTTTGACATTTCTGTGGAGAGGTGTTTAGTTTGGATTCATTAGGTCTTAGGAACTCTTTTCTCTTTTCTGGGCTTTCAGATTCTGTCACTGTTTTTTTCTGTGTTTGGTAGACTGAAGAGAATTTACCAGGGTGTAATTAGGTTTCCTACATTCAAATAGCAAAAATCCAGTTTTAAATAGTTAGACCAAGTATTCCCCTCACTCAGCAGGCCCAAACCTGAATCCCACTTTCTGATACCCATCTGGGTAGAAGAACAGGCAGCAGCGGAAGCAAGGAAGAAAAAGGCTTTCACAGAATTTTATGCCCTGGTTGAAATAAATCCCTCTCCTAAGCATCTCTAAGCAAAGTTGCTGGACTGTCACTCCCATACTTCTATCCAGGAGGGCCAAGACATTTGGTTTTCCAATGCTTCATCAAGGAACATGAAATAAATTCAGCTTTAACATCATTTCTTTGATGTTAAAGTTCTTGATAACTTTAACATCATAGGGCTTCCGTGGTAGCTCAGCTGGTAAAGAATCTGCCTGCAATGCTGGCGACCCTGGTTGATTCCTGAGTTGGGAAGATCCCCTGGAGAAGAGATAGGCTACCCATTCCAGGATTCTTGGGTTTCTCTGGTGGCTTGACTGGCAAAGAATCTGCCTGCAATATGGGAGACCTGGGTTCGGAAGATCCCCTAGAGAAGGGAACGGCTACCCACTCCACTATTTTGGCCTGGAGAATTGCATGAACTGTACAGTCCATGGGGTCACAAAGAGTCGGACACAACTGAGCAACTTTCACTTAACATCACTTTTAATACAAAAGGAAATATATTGACTTACTTTTTATTTTATAACACCTTGAGTGGCCCCCATGCCTTCTCAAGATCATTTGAAAGATGTGTATTGTCTAGCCTTGGAAATGGCACATTCTTGACAGGGCATCACAGCTATATATTTTGCCTTTACAAAAAAACACAGATACTTCGCTAGATTATCGGTTTCATTAGCAGAATTAGTAGACGCTCGAATACTTGGCCATTCCCCAAATCCTCGAGCCAGAACTAGAGCTTGGACATAGGTATCCTTTTCCTCTTGCATGTGACTTGATTGACCAAACTCAGGATGATTTGATTTTGAATTTTTGCTGCAGGAATGGAAGCAGAAAAAGGTGCCACTTGAAGGTGTCACTCAAGAGCAATTCAGAGATTAGCGAGCACAAGCCACACAGACAGTGTAGGCTTCTTTCCAGCTAAATCCCAACTGATGTTCCGAAGCCTGCCAGTCTTACCCCAAAGGCCTCAGACTTGCAGTTTAAGAAATATGCCCTCTGGCCACTGCTGGGTCATATGTTCCCCACACACACCACACCTAGAGAGTGATGAAGTTCACAGGGCAGCTGAGGAGCCACGGGCAAGCCCCCACCAGTCACAGTCTTACTGGAACACAAGCTTTCTTTGGCTGGCTGACAATAACCCTTTGGCAGATCTGGCAGGGAGAGCATTAACCAAAAACAAAAGAAACACTAAAGGAAGGCCTAGTGCCCATGATTAAATAGGGAAAGACCAGATAATAACATCTTTAGTGACTGCACGACTGTCAAGTACACCTCCCCAAGCCTCCCACAGCCCCTGCAAAAGGACCAATTTGTCTTCATCAAAATTGTAGAGAACGTGTGAGTCATGTCAACCAGCCCCAGCAACAGATATGTATAGAGTACTAACTCCCTTCAGCCTACTGACTCCAGGAGAGCTTTCATGGTGTACCCCAGTGGATTTTCTTCTGTCATTGAATGTTAAACTCCTATCATGTGCGTTAAAATTAATTCTAATCTTAGACTTATTTAATAGAGTGAAAACGGACTGTTTTGCCCCTTCTTTTTGAAACTCTAAACTGTACATTGTAATTCAATTTCTGTGAGGACCTAGAAGTTCATAGCAAAAACCTCTGGGTTTTTGTAGGTCTGTATAATTGAGAAACCTTTGAAAAGACATGTAAAGTTAACAAAAAGTAATGGTTGTAATCACTGATTCTTTAAGAATGTGAAAGATAAAACTATCAGACTTTATTCACTGAAGAATAAGTAGGAAGGGAAGAAGGGATAATGCAATGAGCACTAGTATCAATAAATAGAAGTGATTATTTAGACCATTAGAAGAAAGATTTAATAATCCAAGTGGAAACCATGGGTTGAAATGTAAAAGTGTCCTATCCTAAAAGAAAGGACATAATGGTCTCTGGGAATAAAATGGGATCAAAAGGAAAAGAAGAAACGTCAAAAACTATAGTTAAATCATTTAAGTATATGCACTATAGTCCCCCGAGTGTCTTCCTTTGAATCAACTGTTGAAAAAAACAACTTAGGGATCAGACAGGAGATTTGCAAAAATGGAAAACATCCCCAGATCATTATAGAAGGATGGCATGCTACTGATCAGTCTCTTTGGGGAACACCTGTCTGCCATGGGTGGAGTTCCTCACGCTTGATCATGAGTCCATCCTTAAGAGAAGCATTGCCATCTCCATCCTCTGCACTGATTCTAGAGCAACAGGAGGAGTAGGAAACAGAACCAGCTGAGGAGTCTCAATTTCTTCTATCTGAAAGAGCGAGGGAAGAAAATAAATGTCAGAGCCCTTAAAATAACACTACTTTGGGTGACAATGCAGAAGTATAAATTTGTATGATGGATAAACTTATTTTATCACATAAAATAAGTTTGAGTTGACCAGATATATTTTATTAATTATATTTATCATTTTCTCTCTTGTTAAAAAGCTCAAAGACAGAGACAAGGGGAGCCCTTCTTGAATATGGAAGAAGCAAAGTTTGCCTGAAAGATGCCTTGGCATATTAATTATTCAATGGCAAGTAGATTGGGCAGAATGCCATTGAACAAAAGGCCAATGATAAGGACATAATGACAGAATTTGCTCTGCAAGTAGGCATCTATTCATACCATATAAAATCAATTACTATAATTCCCATAGGACTTTCTCCCCCTTAAATCTACCAAATATAATGTGTGCTAACATGCAAAGAAAGCTAGAGAGAACCGTCTCCATCTTAACCCTGAAGCTCTTGAGCCTCAGCACCTCAGTGTGAAAATTTAGCGTCTTCATTATTTGCAATTAATTAGAATGAAATGTGCCTCTATATTTTAAATTTTGTGTAAAGATACTTCTTATATTCCAAACAAAAAGAGTTGCTTCCCTTGAATAACATTCCTGAGGTTTGTTCATTACTGTGAAGATAATAACTTTAAATAAACATGATCTTTAAACTTCTTAATAAAGACAAATTGCCTTCTTTAACCTTTATAAAAAAATAGCATAGTTTGTAATCAGATGTGGTTCTGAGTTTTGAGACTGTGCAAATTAGCATTTCTTTTTGACAGTAACTTTGCTTTTCTTACAATGATCAAACCATGTTCCATCCTCCCTGGCCTACTGGCAGATAAGATAGCATGACTTGAGGCATGAGAGATGTGATTACGTCCCATATAGTCAGCTAGTTCCTACCTCTTCTTCTCTCTGTGTGAGGTCTAAGATGCACAGGTCCATACCGCAAGAAAATATGATTGATTTCCAAAAGGAATTGTGGAAGCCAGACAACACCTATTTGGAAATGGTCTTTGTTGAACTGTTTCTAGAAATAAGCAAACAGTCTCAGAAAATTAATGTAAGTAATATTGGTTCTCTACAGAATGGATTTCATTTCGACTCAGATATTTTGTGTCATACCATTTAACAGGATAGCATGAAGGTTCATGTTACCTTTCTAACAACTGCAAACATGGCTCTGGTTTCTCACATTATAAGTATAGCCCTCTTCAAAATTTGAAGAGGTGTTATAGAAATTTTTTCTCCAACATTTGGATTAATATAAAAATCAAATTGCTTGCTTGCAGATGCTAATAGTAAGTTTTGGTACACCATTAAACAAATTCCCACTATAACAAGATGATTTCAAATGTGATTAGATATTGTTCTAAATGTGATTATCTCAACTCCTTTTTTTATTGTTACAAAATAAAGACTTTTTTCCCTTAGGTTGCCTGTCACTTTTGAAGCAGGAAACATGATGAATTTCAGCACATTTGCCTTGCTATGCTTTATCAAGCTCATTAGAAATGATGCATGATCTGAACTTTACAGAGGAAAAAAATACATGGACACTTTCTTTTTTATCTTCTCTGTTTTCCTCTGAAATCATGCAGTTCTACTTGTTGCACCAACTAACTGCCTATTAAGAAAAAATAGTCTTGCCTGTAAAATTCATGACTTTCCTGTACAATAGTCATAAACTTTAGGTATTCATTCTCAAAGAGTGATATCTCTAAATTTCTAGCTCAGAATGCTTCATTTTATTTTTCCATTGTCATGCAATGCTGACAAACAACTTCATATATGTGTATAGATTTGATGGTAAAGGTTATTTCTTTAATCCAATTTCCCAGTGCGATACACTAATAATAAAAACCTTCAATGAGAAAGCTTCAGCTTAACGAAATCAACTTTCATCCATAAATTTAAACAAATCTTATTCTCGCTTAGAATTATATGGCATGATAAAAATTCATTTTTAAAGAAAAATTTAAGATTGAGTTTTAAAATGATTGATGCCAAATAAGTTTTAAATAAGTCTTGAAAATCAAAAATTATTACAGAGATAAAATGTCATGTCTTCTTACTTCTCTGTACTGTATATGAAAATTTGATTTATACTAAAACCTAGACAGACTCACCATGATGAAGATCATCAGATAAAAATAATGTTTCTCCAAGTTTAATTCAGTACTTATCAGCTAGAACAATTTCTCTCTAATCCTTCAGATGTTAACTGCTATTGAGATGTAAAATGCAAATGAATACTATTTTTAAATGTTACAGACAGAGTTGGTAAAAGCACTCCGGCTTAAAAAGAAGAAGGGTGGCTACTTTGATAGCAAATAAACATATTATCTGAATTTCATTCTCATTAATATGTCTTTTATTTCCGGCACTTGTGTTGATGAGTTTCCTTGGTAATAGAATGAACAGTGAGGCACTTACATTAAGCGTGATAACCAAATTCCAAAATCTTGGAGAAATGCTCTGTTATTGTTTAACATGTTGCCTGGGAGAAACTTCTAGGCGGTCCAGGGGTCAATCTCTACTTGCAAGCATATTTTCAAACTGAATATCTATACTTTCACGTCTGTAGTTAATCAGCTCACACACAGAAAGTTCATGTTTTATGTGTAATAGTTGCTTTACAGTTTCAAGCTGGTTATCACCAACATCAGCTCATTTTCTTCCTTTATTTCCCTTGGAAACGTTCTGTGTCAGGTACTTTACTGAGTTCTGGAGTACTGTGTCCCTGCACTGATGGAGATGACAGTCTGGTGGAAAGACCAATCTTAATCTATCATCACCCAATTAGATAAAGGATTAAGATCCTTACAACTGAAGAGGCCTGAGAAGGAGGATTCATGAGGCTCTTCAGGTGCCCTATGTCAGGGGCCCCGATCTAGTATGAAATGTCAGGGGTCCCCAGCCTAACGCAAGGTGTGAGGGGGCCCCATGCCTAGAGCAGGATGTCAGGGGGCCTGGACCTAGCTTGGAGATAACAGGGATCTAGACGGGACTTAAAGGTCTTTCCTTAGAAAGAATGTTAAAAATGAACTCAGGGTTCAAAGAAAGCCAGTGGGGCTGAAAGGAAGAAGGGATGAGACTGACAAGGGTAACAGAGCCAGATCATGCCAAGTCCTGAGGTCATCATGAGGATACGAAGTTTGCTCAAAAACCAATGGAAAGCCATAAGGAGACAGAGAAAGTTTCAGTGCAAAGAGAGGGACACAACTTGGCTTGTATTTTTTACAGATGATTGAAATAGACACCCTACAAGGTAGACCCCACTGAACAAATGTAGAGACTAAGACCTTAATACGGGTTTCCTTGTCAAAGGAGGGGAGTGCAGTGAGTGTTGGTGTGTGCACTCGTCTGCACATGCACTGTGCACTTGTGTGTCTACAATTCTGTTCTTATCATTTCCATCAGAGAGTTCTGTCCACTACGGCACACATTCAAAATCAAGGCTATGCTTCTCATTAATTTTTTGGTGGTATTTAATTTTAATGTCAAATGGGAAGATATAAATGAGATAGTCTGCAAACTATAAAAGTCTAAGAGAAAATTTATTTTAATTATGAATTTTTCTTTAATGTGTGCCTGTTGGTTATCTAAGAAATTTACTGGATACATTATTTTTTACACAATTTTAGAAGCAGTTTGGCTCAAAGACTAGACTGGCATTTGAGTAGTAGCAGCACTATTCATTCTAAAAAGCAGATTAAATAGAATATTATAAGCATATCACAGAATAATTCCTTTATTACATACTAAATAATAATTATAAGTAGGTTTTCCAACATTAAAGGAGTATAAACATCAGATCTAAGCAAAATATGGTGTATTATATTCTACTTAGTTCTGACAAGTGGGCAAACACCACTTGAAGGTAGAAAGCCCTTTGTGGCTTATACTAGAGTAGAATGCTTCTCCCTGCTGCTGCTTTTCTTAGTTCCTTCTGTCCTCAGGCCACATGCTAGATAAGAGATTAGCTTTGGGCAATCTTTCCCCAGGACCTGGTTCAGTTCAGTTCAGTTCAGTCACTCAGTCAGGTCCAACTCTTTGTGACCCCATGAATCACAGCACCCTGGCCTCCCTGTCCATCACCAACTCCGGGACTTCACTCAAACTCATGTCCATCGAGTCAATGATTCCATCCAGCCGTCTCATCCTCTGTCGTCCCCTTCTCATCCTGCCCCCAATCCCTCCCAGCATCAGGGTCTTTTCCAATCAGTCAACTCTTCGCATGAGGTAGCCAAAGTATTGGAGTTTCAGCTTCAGCATCAGTCCTTCCAATGAACACCCAGGACTGGTCTCCTTTAGGATGGACTTGTTAGACCTCCTTGCAGTCCAAGAGACTCTCAAGAGTCTTCTCCAACACCACAGTTCAAAAGCATCAGTTCTTCGACACTCAGCTTTCTTCACAGTCCAACTCTCACATCCATACATGACCACAGGAAAAACCATAGCCTTGACTAGACAGACCTTTGTTGGCAAAGTAATATCTCTGCTTTTCAATATGCTATCTAGGTTGGTCATAACTTTCCTTCTAAGGAATAAATGTCCTTTAATTTCATGCCTGCAATCAGCTTCTACAGTAATTTTGGAGCCCCCAAAAATAAAGTCTGACACTGTTTCCACTGTTTGTCCATCTATTTCCCGTGAAGTAATGGAACCCGGTGGCATGATCTTAGTTTTCTGAATGTTGAGCTTTAAGCCAACTTTTTCACTCTCTTCTTTCACTTTCATCAAGAGGCTTTTTAGCTCCTCTTCACTTTCTGCCATAAGGGTGGTGTCATCTGCATATCTGAGGTTATTGATATTTCTCCCACCAATCTTGATTCCAGCTTGTGCTTCTTCCAGCCCAGCGCTTTTCATGATGTACTCTGCATATAAGTTAAATAAGCAGGGTAACAATATATAGCCTTGACGTACTCCTTTTCCTATTTGGAACCAGTCTGTTCCATGTCCAGTTCTAACTGTTGCTTCCTGACCAGCATACAGGTTTCTCAAGAGCCCGGTCAGGTGGTCTTGTATGTCCATCTCTTCTAGAATTTTCCACAGTTTATTGTAATCCACACAATCAAAGGCTTTGGCATAGTCAATAAAGCAGAAATAGATGTTTTTCTGGAACTCTCTTGCTTTTTCCATGATCCAGCGGATGTTGGCAATTTGATCTCTGGTTCCTCTACCTTTTCTAAAACCAGCTTGAACATCTGGAAGTTCATGGTTCAAGTATTGCTTAAGCCTGGCTTGGAGAATTTTGAGCTTTACTTTACTAGCGTGTGGGATGAGTGCAATAGTTTGTGTGGTAGTTTGAGCATTCTTTGGCGTTGCCTTTCTTTGAGATTGGAATGAAAACTGACCTTTTCCAGTCCTGTGGCCACTGTTGAATTTTCCAAATTTGCTGGCATATTGAGTGCAGCACTTTCACAGCATCATCTTTCAGGATTTGAAATAGCTCAACTGGAATTCCATCACCTCCACTAGCTTTGTTCATAGTGACACTTTCTAAGACCCACTTGACTTCACATTCCAGGATGTCTGGCTCTAGGTGAGTGATCATACCCTCGTGATTATCTTGGTCGTGAAGATCTTTTTTGAACAGTTCTTCTGTGTATTCTTCACACCTCTTCTTAATATCTTCTGCTTCTGTTAGGTCCATACCATTTCTGTCCTTTATCGAGTCCATCTTTGCATGAAATGTTCCCTTGGCATCTCTAATTATCTTGAAGAGATCTCTCGTCATTCCCATTCTGTTGTTTTCCTCTATTTCTTTGCATTGATTGCTGAGGAAGGGTTTCTTATCTCTTCTTGCTATTCTTTGGAACTCTGCATTCAGATGCTTATATCTTTCCTTTTCTCCTTTGCTTTTCACTTCTCTTCTTTTCACAGCTATTTGTAAGGCCTCCCCAGACAGCCATTTTGCTTTTTTGCATTTCTTTTCCATGGGGATGGTCTTGATCCCTGTCTCCTGTACAATGTCATGAACCTCATTCCATAGTTCATCAGGCACTCTATCTATCAGATCTAGACCCTTAAATCTATTTCTCACTTCCACTGTATAATCATAAGGGATTTGATTTAGGTCATACCTGAATGGTCTAGTGGTTTTCCCTACTTTCTTCAATTTAAGTCTGAATTTGGCAATAAGAAGTTCATGGTCTGAGCCACAGTCAGCTCCCAGTCTTGTTTTTTGCTGACTGTATAGAGCTTCTCTATCTTTGGCTGCAAAGAATATAATCAATCTGATTTTGGTATTGACCATCTGGTGATGTCCATGTGTAGAGTCTTCTCTTGTGTTGTTGGAAGAGGGTGTTTGCTATGACCAGTGTGTTCTTTCAGCAAAACTCTGTTAGCCTTTGCCCTACTTCATTCTGTACTCCAAGGCCATATTTGCCTGTTACTCCAGGTGTTTCTTGACTTCCTACTCTTGCATTCCAGTCCCCTATAATGAAAAAGATATCTTTTGGGGGTGTTAGTTCTAAAAGGTCTTGTAGGTCTTCATAGAACCGTTCAAGTTCAGCTTCTTCAGCATTACTGGTTGCGGCATCGACTTGGATTACCATGATATTGAATGGTTTGCCTTGGAAACAAACAGACATCATTCTGTCATTTTGGTACATAGAGTCTATTCACTTCAAGGAATCAGAAGGAAATATTTGGACCTAGCACTTCTCCTTTCAAGAAGGAAGAATGGAGATGTCACAGGAGTGATATCTCATTTTTTCAAGGTTGAATTATTGCAAAGAGCAGCCAAGTAGCAGAGCCTCTGCAATGGCTGTGGTTGTTGTTGTTTGGTCACTGACTCATGTTCAACTCTTGTGACCTCATGGAGAGCAGCTACGAGGCTCCTCTGTCCATGGCATTTCCCAGGCAAGAATACTGGAGTGGGTTGCCATTTCCCTCTCCAGGTCATCTTCTCAACCCACAGGGATCGAACCCACGTCCCCTGCTTGGTAGATGGATTCTTTACCACTGAGCTTTGGCTGTAGAACAACCAGTAATTTCCATTTTGTGTTATAAGCTTGATCAAAAGTGCTTGCAAATTATTGGCTAATGATTCTGATGTAGGCAGAAGTTGGAACTTATAGTCACACCTACAGACTCATAGTGTCCTAGTCAGTTTGGGCTGTTACAAGACATTCTAGTCTGATGGGGACCTTCATGGTGGCTCAGTGGTAAAGAATCTGTCTACAATGTAGGAGATAAACGTTTCATGTTGGGTTGGGAAGATCCCTTGGAGAAGGAAATGGAAACCTACTCCAGTATCCTTCTCTGGGAAATCTCACAGGCAGAGGAGCCAGGTGGGCTACTGTCCATGGGGTCACAAAGAGTCAGGCACAATCTAGCAACTAAACACCACCACCAACAATAGACTGAGTGGCTTAAACAAGCAATGCTTATTTCTCACAATTGTAGATGCTTGGGAATCCAAGATCAGGGTTCCAGCATGGTCAGGTTCTGTTGAGGAACTTTCTCCTGGCTTACAGAAGGCTCCCTTCATGTAGTTTCCTCAAATGGCAGCGAGAGAGATCTCTTTTTAGAAAGGAATTAATCTCATCATGAAGACCCCACCTTCATGACCTAATCTAACCCTGATTATCTTCTAAATGCCTTACCTCCAAGTATCATTGGAATTAGGGTTTCAACATATGAATTTGAGGGGAACACACTCAGTCCATGACAGACTGATTTGCTTATGCTGTGAATGAATATTAGGTCACTTCAGTCATGTCCAACTCTTTGCAAAACTATGGACCATAGCTCACTAGGCTCCTCTGTCTGTGGGATTTTCCAGGCAAGAATACTGGAATGAGTTGACATTTCCTTCTCTAGGGATCTTCCTGACCCTGGGAATGAACCATCTCCTGCATTGGTGGGCAGGTTCTTTACCACTAGCACCACCTGGGAACCAAGGCTGAATTACCCCCAAGAATTATAGTAAGATACACCTCACAGCACAGAGTGAAAGAGAAAAACCTACCATCAACTTTGGGTACTCTTGTCATTTTGGGTCTTCAGGTGGGATTGTTTAGGAGGAAGCTGTAAAAAAAATATAGAGATCAAGGATTGGAAGCCAGCAAAGAATATAGAAGAGGAACAGGAGCCAAAGGAAAGGGCCTGGGGAGCATTAACTCCAGTTGCATTGATTGAGTCCTTCTGCTTTGCATAATTTAGCATCAAACTACACAACATCTCATGTTTCTAATTCCTCTTATAGATGACTCAGGACAGTGTAACTTAATGCTCTTATATCCAATCATTCACCCAAAATAGAAGCCAGGAATTGAGAGGACCATCTAAATTCTACCACCAAAACCCAAGCAACAAAGCAGCAGTGATCTAAATATTCTACCACACAAATCAATTATTCTGTTTTGTTTTGTTGGCTAAACTGCCTGAATCATAGTCCATTTCTTAAAGAAGATGAGAAAAGTGATTCCTCATGGGGTACGCTAGAGTAAAGAACAAGCAGGTGACAAGAGAACTTCTCTTGGATGTCCTGAAATTCAGGTTCCCAAATGCAAGGAGCTAGTTGGGTGAAAAGTGTGTTTCCTGAGACAAGCTGACTCATCACATATCTGAAAGAAGTCTGAATCCCCATAAGACTGGTGCATCTTCTCGTCACTATCTCATAGAACAAAGCAGCCTTCTGTTGATTGATGCTAAAACCAACCTTTAGTTGGGCTTACAGATACAAAAAAAAAAAATTGTATTTACAAGGCCAGTTTCAAGTTCTGGTTATATTTGTTCTTGTCATCATTGTCTGTGCTTGAATCTGAACAGTCATCTTAACTTATGCTATAGATAGTGTCTCCACATGCAAAAATTCATCTGTTGAAGTCCTAAACCCCCATGTGTGGTTTTGGAAAATGGAACATTTGGAAAGTAATTGGTTTAGATGAAGTCATGAGGGTAAGATCCCCTGATGAGATAAATATCCTTATAAGGAGAGAGTCCAGAGGGTTTGCTTCTCTCTCCTCAATGTGACAACACAACGAGAAGGCAACCATGTGCAAGTCAGAAGGTGAATCCTTATTGAGGAACCAAATTGCCTGACACCTCAGACTTTGAATTTCCAGCCTCCAGAATGTGACAACGAAGTTCTGTTGTTCAAACCCCCCAGTCTAAGGTATTTTGTTATGGCAGCCCAAGCAGGCTAATACAATGTGTGCCCCAAGGGGACATCAAAAAACTTTTGCAAAACTATGGAAGCTTAAACTAACATGGAACTTTGAAAATATTTGATCATTTGGAGGGATTTAGAGGACTTTAACGGCTTCCCTGGTAGCTCAGCTGGTAAAGAATCTGCCTGCAATCCAACCCTGGTTGGATTCCTGGATGAGAAAGATCCCCTGGAGAAGGGATAGGCTACCCAACTCCAGTATTCTTGGGCTTCCCTGGTGTGTCAGAAGGTGAAGAATCCTCCTACAATGCAGGAGACATGGGTTCGATCTCTGAGTTGGGAAGATCTGCTAGAGAAGGGCATGGCAGCCCACTCTACTATTCCTGCCTGGAGAATCCCCTTGGACTGAGAAGCCTAGTGGGTTACAGTATGACTGAGTGACTAAGCAGAGCACAGCACAGAGGGATTTATAGAGATACAATGAAAGAATATGTTCCATTTAATATAGTCAATTTCATTTTGTAGGAATCTTGGGTTATTGGTAATGCAACCCACTTCTTCAGATACTATTCCACAACATATTTGAAGAAATTTTGCATCTGATACAAATACATAGATTTCTTTGATTAAACCAAATGAGATGAGAGAGTTAAATGTTGTGCCAAGAACATCATATGGTATTATACCTTCTACATTAAAAAATAAATGTTTCCAATTTATAAAAAGAACTCCTTTTAAATTCTTGAAATTTGAAAGTTGATTTCATGTCCGGATTCTCGGTGGGGCACACGATAACATTTCCCTGAAGCCCATCCATGTTGGTATATTGGTATGACCATTTCTTTCATAAATCTGCTTTGAAACACAGAAGAGGCATGCTGTTTAAAAGCTGGTGAAAGGTGATTGCTAGCTTTGAAATAAAAAAGCCGAGTTTCATTTTGAAAAGCAAGACCTTTCTCAGTTTGACTGAAAAGCATTAAACAGGATGAGTGACTATCTCTTGTAATTGTCAGCAGATTGGCAATCTGACATATAATTCTGGCAAACCTGTATTTAATTGCTAAAATATGACTTCCTAGCAACTACAAGTATGTTCTGGCAATGTCAAGTTTTCCCAAACCACATGACTTGACTTCTGCTTTAGAATTAAAATTGAAGATTTATCCCAGGTTGAAGCTGTGCCTCGTGCATTCCGCAAGAACTCTATAAACTGCAGACAGGAAAACGGGATATCGTTAAAGCATTTCGGTGCCCCAGGGGTCAATGTCAGATACAATCTAATTTAACATCTTTATTAAGGATCTCGAAGAGGGAGTAAGCCACATATTAATGAAATGTGCAAATGATATTAAACTGGGAGCTTGTGTAACCACCAGTAAGGACAAAGAAATAATAGAGGTGCACCAAAAGAGGTTAAAAGTATGTGCAGAAAATTATTACATGAAAATCACCTTCTTGGGATTGCTAGTTTTGGAGATGAGCACTGGGAGTCAGAAATCTCAAAGTTTGGGAATTAAAAGGAGGAAAAAGAGGGCAACCTTTAGCCAGTATCTAATTAAGACACCAATGTAAACATCTTACATTATGTAAATTTATACAGTATTAAATCAGAAATATCACCGACTCTAAAATTAGATACAAGCCAACTCAAATGTTGTAACTTAACTAAATACAACATATTATAGATGGCTGTTAAAAATGACTAGTATACCTGAACAATATCAACAATCAGAACATATGAAATAGTACAGAGAGGAGAAATGGCAAAACATAAAATCTGAGCATGATGATAAAATATCACGCATCATAAAATACAAGTTTGCTTATTAAACAAACTCCAGAAGTTCTTCATTCAGAAACCATGTTTCCAATAGACAGTAATTTGAAAAAACAGACAAATGTGTCTTTTTTTTAAAAAATAGTGGAACAATTTAAAAGCCCTGACCTTTTACCCTATGACTCCATGCTTTCCCATTTCCACCCAAAGATTTGAGGCATGGCCAAAGCTGTACTAAAACAGGATGCCCTTGGGGCAGCATCTGATAACCTGTCAGTCTTCAGGTAGCCTGTCTTGACTCCCTATAACTTATTGAAATCACTCTCTCTCCCTTCTCCACCTCAACTTTTTCTTCCATGCCAATGATCTTGGTCGTTCTTAGTAATCTAGTTATTTTGACAAGAAATTTTAAATAAGTGCACACCCTGAAACAACAGTTTGCATTTTAGGGTCATTGTCCTTTCCCTCCATCCCTTAGAATTCCCCAGAGACTGTCCTGAGCTGAAGTACCACAATGGAATGCATACGCATGGAGCTGGAAAGAAAACCTTGCATGACCCATCCTAGAATATTTGGTTTCATCACTCTACCTTTGGTGCTGACTCAGTAAAAGGTGGCTTCTACTTGTTTTCCAAATCTTTCCACAATTCCTTACCTCTCTTCAGGTTCCAGGAGGAAAACTAAAAGAGGAAAATTCCTTGGTGCCTCAGAGATACTGAAATATAAGGTAGATTCAAAGAACTGAAGATGTTGAGGTTTTGGTGTAGGTACTAACATCGTAGAAACAAATTCTTTTTTTTGTGCTGTAAAGAACCTAACCAGTATCATGTAGACGTGGGGTTTAATACCTCTGTGTCAAAATCTCTCAGAGACCTCGGGGGATGACCAGACTCATGGGAACGGGTAACTGGCATGTGAGGGAAGAATAGAAACCCAAGTACAGGTTGCAGCTAATGTGGGGTGGGTACCCTGAAAACCTTCAAGGATATGCTTGCTGGTGAGGAAGAGGGATTCTTTTAAATATACTAGAAGGAATTATTAGAATTATGTGAATAAAATTCAAGGAGAAAATAAGTGGGCTAGGCCTTTTTATTACACCTTAAGAATTTTATTATACCATAAGCGTTTTCGTGGCTTTAAGATATATAAAGGTAAACTTAAACACAGAAAATACATACTGAAAGAAAGTTTCATTAATGGTTCCTAAATTACAATGAATTAGAATAAGTTTCTCTATAAGACCTGTAAAGTTTCTTTAGCTTACTACCCAAGTTCATTTACCAAGTAGACTCTCCGTGAAACTTCCTCACTCTGTCAAGCACCAATGAACTCCACTCCACTTCAACAGAAACGTAAAAATGTTTTCAGAAAGTCATTTCGTTTTCTTGGATATTTCAGCTTTTTTAATGTATAATTAGAAAAACACACCAGAAGTTCAACTATGGAAATTTGTTTACTACTTCCTACTATGACAAAATTTTTTTCTTCTTAAAGGAAAATAAACTCAACTGACCGGTCTCTGCCTTCTTCCAGGAGTATATGAAATACAAATTGTTCATGTCACAATGTATCAGAATGGTACATGGCATAATGTTTGGTGCCTGCTCTGTGCCGGTCAGTCTTCTAGATTATTTTGTTTAGTCACTAAGTCATGCCCGACTCTTTGCAACCTTATGGACTGTAGCCCACCAGGCTCCTCTATCCGTGGGATTTCCCAGGCAAGAATACTAGAGTGGGCTGCTGTTTCGTTCTCCAGAGAATACTCCCCAACCAGGGATGGAATATGGTTCTCCTGCACTGGCAGGCCAATCCTTTCCCACTGAGCCCCCAAGGAAGCTATACTACAGTGTGGGAATGCCGAAAAAATAGGAATGCAGACCTAGTCCCTACACTGAAAAATTTTACCGTCAGGTGGGAGATATTAACCAACAAACAGTTGTCTATCACAGATTATATTTAGGCAATGAAATTAATAATATCAGAAAGGTTCCAGCAATAACACAAATTATAGGCTACTTGATTTTCAAGTATCAAGATATAAGATCGTTAAATGGAAGTTTGCAATTTTTTTTCAAAGGACAAAATATTAACTTTCAAAGATCATCAGAAAAGCCTGAGGCAAATGTTATATTATTCACTGATATTTAGTTCCCGTCTTTGGGGAACATGGAAGGATGATAATTCCCTGTCCTCTTGAAATCAGGCATGACAATGTGACTTGCTTTGGGCAATGACATGTGAGGGGAGGTGAAGAGTGTAACTTCTTAGTGGAAGTGTTAATTGTCAGTCCTGGAATTCTCTCTTGCTCTTCTCTGGCGATCATTGAAGGATATATTGATGGGAAGGTAGAATTCAGAGCTATCACCTGGAAGATAACATCTGGAGAGTCATTTAGAACTGCAAAGAACTTTGCATGAGGCAAAATTAAACCTTTGCGTAAAGGTCACTGATACTTAGGAATGTTTGTGATTGCAGCATAACTTTGCCTATTCTAACTACATACACATTAAACTTAAGGACAAATATGATGTCTCCACTATGAAACAAGCGTCACTCAAAAATACGTATTAATTCTAAATGAGCTAATTGCTTGCTACTCAAGAAGAATTTATTGTATGTTCACAAGGCACAGAATAGTTTAACCAACAACATGTCAGGATTTTAATTTTGTAGAATAATTTGAGTTTTGACTTTTTCCAGCTCACTACTATCCATGAGTAGTGGTGGAGGGCAGCTGTGTTATCAAGCGGACCTTCCTCTTCCGTCTTACAAGTGGCCTGTGGGTCCACATCTATACCTGAAAAACATTTGCAATCTTCTAAAAAAGGCAAAGTGGTTTTAATATTTTCATTGTTAGACACTTAAAAGAGATTTTGACAAAAAAAATACAAGCAATCAGGAAACTGTTCTTAAAATTGACTGTATATTTATAATGACGGGTAAAAATTAAAAATAAATATGCCCAACCAAAGAATAATTTATCATGTGAAACAAAAATGAACACTTTTCTGCATTGAAGATCATTCTCTTGTATCTAATTTGGAGAGATACTTAACAAATAGTATAACAAAGGCTTTCTTTCTATTATAATAAGTAATTGATGTAGACTTAACCATTTTGCCTGATGGATTTCAGAGCCGAAGAATGACAGGTGCTCACTGTGCCATCATTGAAAAGCTGCATTCCAGATGATATGGATTTTTTTTTTTAAGACATTTGTCTGCTTCTTGAAATGAGAAAATATCCTAGCCATGTAAGAGCATTGTTATAGCTCTTTTCTTGAATTACCACATTCAGATTTCAAAAGAACACTGGAGCTCTAGTTTATAAAGTCATCAAGAATGACCTAGTAATTGATCTGGACTTTCAGTCAGAGACCTGTTTTCCTGGTCTCTGGACTCAGATCCATTTCGCATCTAAATCATCTTATAGTCAGTCATCAGAGCTACCTTTTAAATATAAAGCTGACTTTGTTTCTTCTACTTGAACAACCTCTGAAGCTTCTTAACTGCCTCGTGCATAAAGTTCATATTCTTAGTCTACTCCTCAGTCTACTCCTCTGTCCAAAATACCCTTTGTTCCCATCATGCCAAGTGGGTCTCCCTCCCCAGTTTTATCTAAGGTATGTTTCCTCAACTTCATTTTCTCTACTAATAAACTCATCACTCAGAACTCACTCATATAACATCTCTTTGATAAAGCCGAAGTCACTTGTTTCTTTTGTGGTGCTTACTCTGGATGTACGCTTGTTTGTATTACTGCATCATATGATATGTTTCCTATATTTTATTGTAATTATTTAGCTGCTTGTCCAAGTGGACTAACCCAATCTTTTCAATTGCAAAGAATATATTTTTATTTCACTTTACATCATGCCACCCTCTATCAAATGGCTCAAGTATCTGGCATATAACTGTGGGTAAATGTCTAATGAATGTGCAAATGAGTGAATGAATGAATCAGACCTGAACTCAGCTGATGATTCTACCAATAACCTGCTGTGTGACCTTGGCCAGATCCATTTATTTCTCTGTGCTCCAGGTTCCTGATATGAAAAAGGGGGATGATAATTGCTACCTGCCATAGAGGGATGCTGTGAGGATTAATGAAATAATTTTTGTAAAGCAGTTTGAGCTCCCTGGAAGAAAGGCACTATGTTGGAACAAAGTGTTATTATAATTATTATGTAGCACCTTTCATCTGAGAATCTCAAAGCACTTCAGAAAACATTAACTCATTAATCTTCCCAATGCTCCTGCAAGAGATTTCCATTATCTCCATGTTAGAAAAGAGGGAAAGCAGACAGCGAAAGGTTAAATGCTAGCCCATAATGCCATCCTGTTGAATGCCAAATTTCAGGACTCCTTGCTAAGAGACAGACCTTTGAACCTCCAGGCATCCTCCACTTGCCTATACAGAGAAAGCCATTGAGAAGCCTCCATGGCAGAGATCCAGTTGGAATGAGAGCTCAGGTTAATACCTTCCATAGAAGAAGGGGTGGGATGGGGCAGCAAGGTGATGACCACAATCCTTCCCTCAACTGTAACAGTGAGAAGAAAATGTAAGCAATGCCTGCAATCAATCGCTCACCCTCCTGCAAAGGCTTTGGCTCCGATCTTTTCATCAGCCCTCTTTTAACTTGACACCTTTCTGAGATGCCTGTCTCTCAGCCAGAAAATGTCTCATCACCTTTGAATACAAAGGTAGCAGTTTAGCAACCAAAGAAATAATCCTAAAATACTGCATTCAAAGGAGCTTTCCTCTCCTAATACTGTTTTTCCTGCTGAATCCCATGAATGTTAGCTGAGACAGGTGGTACTAATCCGCCTTCTAAAAGGAAAAGGAAGAATGTTAGCTATTCTGCATATACTTGGGGCGGGAGGGAAAGCTATAGTTTGGATAAAGATGCTTTACATCAGGAACAACTAGCAAAGTGGAGCCACTTCTATTCATAGCTAACCAGAGAGGCAACATCTGTGCTTTTCTCACAAATGTTCAGTTCATACTTCCTGGAGGTTGTGGTCAAGATGACTGGCACAATCGGGTGGGCAAATTTGCCACAAAGATACATAGCATATGTGTCTTGACATCCTGGAAATAACATGATCCTGTCTAGAGGCCAGGTGAATTCGTCAATCACCTTTCCAGTACAGATTCTTTCATAGCACCCATTTCTAAAGGAAGCATGACATTTTGTCTTGGTTTTAAGTCTAGAAGAGTGGAATTAGTCCCTTATGATGAGTTTCATGCTGACAACTTCTCTGAAACTTTGAATGAAAAATCCCTCAACATCCTTCACACTTATGACCTTTCTCTCTGCCCCATTCATGATCAAGTCTACCCCCTTGAGGTTAATCACTCACACACTGTACCACCAGAAAGATCTGAAACTCCCTGCCTACTCTTCCTGAACACAGTCTTAGTCACCTCTCTCACTTCCTCATTGGAAGCCATCTGTAGTTACGGAAAGAGATTGAACTTTGAAATCAAGCCAATCTGACCGTCAACCCTAGTGCTTGTCTATGCACTTCCTAGTTGTGTGACCTTCAGCAAATGTCTGAATCCCTCTGAGCCTATTTTTGTGGTCTGCAAAACAAGAATTAGAAGCCTACACTGAAAACTGTTTGAGAGATAATTGCAACACACAGTAGTTTCCTGAAAAGGTTAGTGCACTGAACCAACAGGACCTCCAAATATTAAGAAGATTGAGTGTAAATTCACTCAACAAGCACCAGAAGACAAGATGTACCCACAGTGCTAGGAAAGTCATCCCAAAGAAAGTCCCAGAAACAGAAATTAGTCTTAGGAAAGGCATTCGACAATGGGAATCCAACAAATGAAACCAAGCAGGGATCAAAGGGGGTCAGGGAAGAGGTAGAACAGACCAAGGTCAAAGCCTAAACTGGCAGGTCGTAAATGCCAGGACGACCTGAAAATCAAGGGTCAAAAAGTCACCAAATGACCAAAGTTTCATGATCTTCCTTCCTGTAAGGAACCTAGATTTGGAGAGGTTAAGGAATTAGGGGGTTGGATTAAGAGTTAGACCAGGGCTTATGTAAGTAAAGTGAGCCCAGGCAATCAGCCAGAGGAAGGACCACCTCCCAGAGCTCACATTATAACCCTCCTCCCCATCACCCACCTCTTAACTACTTATCAGTTTCCATAGTTAACTGCCCTCTTGGACTTACCACTTGCTCTTCTTCTACCATCTTGTCTTGTACACACTCGGATGTTGAGCCTGAACTGGCTCATCAATGGCTGACTCAGAAGCGTCATGAAATACAAGACTTATATTTGCTTCCAGGCCCCACTGACACAATACGGCCCAGTCACCAAGCTCACTCAGGTTCCCAGGTCACTGTGAACCCTTCTCCAGCCACCTTCTGCTTCCTGTGGAGAAGAACGTCACACATGAGTAGGCCAGAGTGAAAATAATTTACCAGAACTCCAGGATACGGTTTCATCAGGAAGAAGACAATGCAGAAAGTCCTAGCACAGGACGTCCTGCCCAGTCCTCTTGATGAGGATGGCATGCTAAACTTGGGCTGTGGTGGACCTACAGGCAGAGACAAGCTCCTCTAACGAGGAGTCTGGAAGAGCGTCCCCTACCCCTCCAACCTCTGACACGTCCCTGATGATCTTTCCTGGTCCCCTGGCTTCAGGTGCCATCACTGAACAGAGTCTTTTCAAATAGTCATCCCTCACTTTTAGCTTTTCTCTGGAGTTGCAGGCCCACATTTTAGAAGTCTAGCAGGCATTTTTACCTAAATACCGGATGGGCATCTCAAATCCATTAATGTCTCTCTTCACTTTTATTAGTGGTGTCAAATATCTCTTATATACCAGACTTAAAATGGTGCATGGACCTTCCAAATTGCAGATTGAATAGCCTCACACCTAGCCCTCGGGGCCAGTAAGAATAGAGTCTGAATATGCATTAGCCATGTTGGAAAAGTCTTCTTGGTCCCAACCAGAGACAGTTCTACAGCATGTAAGATAAGGGCAGAGGTCTTCACTCAATGATGACGTGGAGCAGGGTTTCAGCTGTATCTCTGAGAATGAGTTCTTGCCCAGGGATGTAGATAAATGGCCCCTAGGGCTCCTCTGTACACAGACTGAATGAATTACAGGTGACTGAACAGAGCAGAAGTGACTCAGTTAGCTTTAGGACATTGAGCTGGTTCTAAAATTTAACCATCATACTACCTTCCAGCTACTGAGAAGGAATGAGGACTTCTAAATTGAGTTCAATTATAGAGGTGAGGCTAGTGGTAAAAAAAAAAACATGTCTGCTAATGCAGGACATGTAAGGGTTGCAGATTTGATCCCTGGGTGAGGAAGATCTCCTGGAGGAAGCAACAATCCACTCCATTATTCTTGCATGGAAATCAAACAGACAGAGGAGCCTGGCAGGCTACAGTCCTTAGGGTCACAAAGAGGAAGGCATGACTGAAGCGACTTACCAACAGTAGCAGAAGCAGTATAAAGAAGAAAATAAAAAGCATTAATAGTAACTATAACTTTTAAATCTACCAGCATATCCCCCACAGGATCCAGCACATGTTATGTAATTAAATATTTACTGAACAAAAAACAGTACATCTCTGATTTTTAGCTCCAGCCTTTTTTTTTCCCCTCTGAAGTATTTCTGTTACCAGTGAGATTTTACCTTCTAAGTAGGTTTTGTTTTCCTCTCCACTGTTTAGAACTCTGCATAGCAGTTGATATTCCACATGGAAAGGACATTTCATACAGTGACTCAGGGCTATGAACCAGGCTGCTTTGTGTAAGCACTTACTTAAATGATGGATCTGTTTGGGGTACTTCAGTTCCCAAAGGAGAACTTAGAATAGCCCCAGGTGAATTAGGGCAAATGTATCCTAGACTGATGGGCCAATAGGAAACAGTAATAACAATCCCCTCCATCTGTGATGAGCCAGGCACTGTGCTAGACCCTTCATAGATGCTAATCTCCAGACAATAAGCAAGACCATATCAGTCCCCCTTTTCAGGGGCGAGGTTAATCACACAAGAAGGAAGTGGCTGCTGTTCAGTCACTCAGTCGTGTCCAGCTCTTTGCAACCCCCCTGGACTCCAGGGGGGGTTAGCCCTGGGGGTAGCCCCCCAGGCTCCTCTGTCTGTGCAGTTCTCCAGGCAAGAATACTGGAGTGACTTGCCACTTCCTTCTCCAGTAAGCAGCTGAATTAGGCTCTAAACACAGATCCATCTGCTCCCCAAGTGGGGCTTTTCCCACCATGCAACTCACCCCCCAGAAAAGTATTTGCAATGCTCTCAGACCCTTCTGCTCTGCCACTTGGGAAGATCCTTGCCAATATCCTCAAAGTTCTCAAAAATTTCATTCCCAACTCAGATTCCACAGAAGACACATTTCTTCCATTATAGTTTACAACACTGAAAATAGAAATTAAAAGTCTGTATATGCCAGAAAGGGTAATGAAAGAAAGAGTCTTCCTGGCTCAGACAGAAAAAATCCAATGAAAAGAACACACCATTTTTAACTTTTGAATTGATTTCTTAAACATTAAATTTACTCAACCAGAATGAACATGTCAAAATAGAGAATTCTCCTTGGCACAGATTTGGAGATTCAACGTGTCATTGAAAATTAAGATGTTTCTGAATGAAATAACTCTTCTGGTAAGTTATGTCTGAACATGACCACTGGAATCTCAGAATTGATGATAGGGAGATAAAAAATGTAAATGACACCTGCCCGGAGGATCCCAGACTGCAGGGTTTTCTGGAGAGAGTGATAGGAAGTTGAATAGCTACGGTTTCGTCGCGAGTAAATTAACCTTTCCTTAAGGGCCAAACTTCTTATTAATGCCAAAAAGTACCATCAGACATTTCTAGAATTCAGCTGTTTCTAAAGAGTGGCATTTTATTTAGGGAAAAGATGTTCGATGATGTTTGCCAAACACAACCAGATCTCTTGCTATTCTGTTGTTTTTAGACTGAGAGGTTTTCTTCCAAAGTTGAGAAAAAAAGAACAATGATGCAATATTTCTGGGTCAACTTTTATTGACCTATGAAATTCCGGCCTCCATTTAGAGACAGTTTTAATTGGATCCTAGATCTCTCTCACACCTTCTGTTCCAGAAGATTCCAGAGAGGCTGCAAATCCATCCAAGTTCCTTCAACAGAACAACTGGTCGTTTCTGAAAGGGAAGGTTTGCTGCTGCTTCCTTGGCTCTCCAAGTTTAGAGTTACAGCTTTAGCTTACAGACAGGGCTGTGTGCTCATGCGTGCTCAGTCGTGTCCAACTTTTTTGTGACCTCATGGACTGTAGCCCCCAGGCTCCTCTGTCCATGGAATTCTCCAGACAAGAATACTGAAGTGGGTTGCCATTTCCTTCTCCAAGACAGACAGGTCTAGACAACTGCGATAGTTACCCACTGATGCTGGTGGCCTATATAGGACTGAAATTATGCCTGGAGGCAAGTAAGGCTCACACCCAAGGCCACATAAGGCCTGGGACAGAGCTAGGTAGAGCAAGAAACAGGCAAAGGCAGTGAATTCTTAACTAAAACTGGGCCTTGGAGACAAAAATTCAGATTGCAGTATCAGCTAGAACTGAGCCCTCTGGAATGTCCTGTGATTCTGTGTAAGACAGTCAAGAGGTCATAAGAGCTTTTCCTATTAGATCTCATACCATTGGACACACGGTAATCACTTGCTTACTAGTCTGTCTTCCCTACTAAAATCTTTGAAGGGCAGAGACTATATGAGTTCCCTTCATCAACACACCCCCAATACATAGCAAGGTACCCACCTGTGGGGAAATTAACAAAGAAAGAATGTGGGGAAATTAACAAGATGGCCCCAGTGAGGTTCTCTCGCCCCACACTCTCATGCCCTCTCACCCCGTGTTCTCTGAACAATGACTCTGCATGGTTGTGTAACAGCTGAGATCACTTGTGGCACTAGGAATGTGCATCACATTGTACCCGCTGAGCCACGAGCCTCTTTTGCTCTCTACAAATATATAAGTCCCACCTGAGAAAACCCCTTGTGCTGTTTCCCAGAGAGGGTAAATATGTCTGCAGTTCCTACAGCTCCTCAAGTTTTCTTCCAGCTTCCCTACTTGTGCATTGTCTTCCCTGGGTTTAGCGAACAGTGTGAGAAGCAAGGCACCACCAAAGGGTAGGCACACAAAATCATTGTTGCATATCAAACAAAGAGCCAGATCACCAGTTGCATGTCAACCAGTGATCTGACTCTGTCTTCTGGGTAACGTTCATTCATTCTGCAAGTACATATGAAGTCCCAGCATTGGTGGGATGAGTTTAAATGACCCATGGATGCTAATGAAACAGGCCAGGCTCTTTCCAAGCTCTCATCACAGAGCAAGTGGTCCAGGCTTTTAAGTTAGCAAACTCCATTCTAAGACGCAGAGAGGCAGAGGAGGGAATGATTAGATCCTAGGCAAGAAAGTGGTAAGATGACAAGGAAGGCAGAAACAAGGACTTTTCAAGCATGTGGTCCGAGGAGGGGCTCTACCTGAGGTGCTCTGATTTGTTGCCTGGATCTGAGTGTGGAAAGACAGTGGCTGACAGGTGTGCTGGCCCCCGGGTGAAGTGGGGCTCCACAGGTGTTCCAAGTTCTTGATTGCAGGGCTGACGGAGATCAGTGTCCTTGGGGAGATCGCACAGCCCTAACAGCTGATTCCTTCTCATTACTGCCCAGGTCAGTGTCAAGCAGACAGCTGCTCCTGGCGTGTAACCCTTTGTTTGTCTTGGCAACGAAAGTGAAGGCCCATTCAGGAAAGATCACACTCACCCTGGGACTCCAAAGTCTTGCTTAAGTCCCATGTGGCCTTTTATTAGTTTAGTTGCATTTTAAAAAACCCTTCCCTGAACCTCATTCCTTCATCTAGACCACGGGGATGGTGACTTCTGCTCTTCTTTGCCCCCTAAGTTTCTTGAGGATAAAAGTTCCATAGGTCTTAGGGAAAAGTGAAATGCTAAGGGAGAGGAGTAGCTGAAGAAAGCGGTTTTCCTCCTAATTTTCTTTTCATAGTGGAGATGGTGATGAAAATGAGAGCAGTGGTAGTGAATAACTAAACATATGGATTCAAAAGGATGTAATTAATTTACTTGTATATTCATTCAGCAAATTATGAATTACTATAATAACTTTCTAAATTGAAGAATAGTTGACTTGCAATATTGCATTAGTTTCTGGTGATTCAGTTATACATATGTATACATCTATTTTTTTCATATTTTTTCCCTTATGAGTTATTACAAAATATTGAGTATGGTTCCCTGTGCTAAAGATAGCAGGCAATTGTTTGTTATCTATTTTGTATATAGAAGTGTGTAAATGTTAATCTCAAACTTCTAATTTATCCCTCCCTCCACTTTCCCGTTTGGCAACAATGTTTGTTCTCTATGTCTGTGGGCCTATTTCTGTTTTCTATGTAAGTTTGTTTTGTGTCATTTTTTTTAGATCCACAAATAAATGCTATTATATGGTCTTCCTCTGACTTACTTGACTTTAGCCTGACAATATCCAGGTCCACCCATGTTGCTGCAAATGGCATTATTATTTTTTATAGCTGAGTAATATTTCCTTGTCTATATAAACATACCACATCTTTATCCATTCCTCCATTGATGGACATTTAGGCTGCTTCCCCTGCAGTGAACACTGGGAAGCATGTATCTTTTCAAATTATAGTTTTCTCCAGATACATCCCCAGGAAGGAGTGGGATTGCTGGATCATGTGTTAGCTCTATTTTTAGTTTTTTAAGGAATCTCTATACCCTTTTACATAGAGCTTCCCTGGTGGCTTAGTGATAAAGAATCTGCCTGCAATGCAGGAGACAGATTTGATCCCTGGGTAGGGAAGCTCCCCTGGAGGAGGGTATGGCAACCCACTCCAGTATTCTAACCTGGGAAACCTCATGGACAGAGGAACCTGGTGGGTTACAGTCCATGAGAGTCAAAGAGTGAGACACAACTGAAGTGATTGAGCACACATACTGTTCTCCATAGTGGCTGTCCCATAAAATCTTTTTTTCATTGTGCCACACACCATGCAAAATCTTAATTCCCCAACCAGTGATGGAATCCATGTCCCCCGAAGTGGAAGAGTCCTAACCACTGGACTTCCAGGGAATTCCCTGTCCCTTAATATTTTAAACAGAACCTCCCTCTGCTGTTTGATGATGATTTCTCATCACAAATAACACTCTCCCAAGTGAGGCATTCAAGCCAATGGCTGGATATAAATAAAATCACTTATCAGAAATGATACAAATCAGGAATGTGTAACTTTAGTAAGAAAGCGGTACCTTAGTGAGCAATAATCACATCTTTCTGCTGTATCAGCTTTTTCTTAAAACTGTGAGCTGGATGCCCACGTATTTGAATAAAGTAAAACATGTAAGAATACAAAACTGAAATTCTTCAAAACAACAGTTCTCAAAGTGTTCCTGGACTGGCAGCTTCAGTATCAGCCAAGATCTGACAGAAATATAGATTCCCAGCCCACCACAAGACTGCTGAGCCAGGAACTCTGGGGGTGGGCCCAGCAACCTGTGTCCACCCTGGGTAACAAGCTCTCCAGGCAGTCCCGGTCCTGATGTACCTGCTATAAAGCTGTCAGAAGCTGTTAAGAGTCTTTAAACTAGGTTGAAAGAAAGTCAAAGTTGCTCAGTCATATTCAACTCTTTGTAACCCCATGAACTCTACAGTCCATGGAATTCTCCAGGCCAGAATACTGGAGTGGGTAGCCTTTCCCTTCTCCAGGGGATCTTTCCAACCCAGGGATCAAACTCAGGTCTCCTACATTGCAGGCAGATTCTTTACCAGCTGAGCCACAAAGGAAGCCCAAAATACTGGACTAGGTAGCCTATCCCTTCTCCAGGGGATCTTCCTGACCCAGGAATCGAACCAGGGTCTCCTGTATTGCAGGCAGATTCTTTATCAGCTGATCTATCTGGGAAGCCCTAAGAAGCTGAAGCAGGGTGCAAAACTCAAATGGAGTAGGAAGTGAAATACTCAAGGGTGGATGAAGAAAGAAAAGGCTTAATTCCTCATGCTGTAACAGGGAAAGTTTTCATAATTATTTGGAAGCATTTCACATGTAAAAAGGGGCTTCCCTGATAGCTCAGTTGGTAAAGAGTTCACCTGCTGTGAGGCAGACCTGGGTTCAATCCCTGGGTTGGAAAGATCCCCTGGAGAAGGAAAAGGCTACCCACTCTAGTATTTTGGCCTAGAGAATTCCATGGACAGTCCATGAGGTCGCAAAGAGTCGGACATGACTGAGTGACTTTCACTTTCAAATGTCAAAAAAGGCACTTTGATTACCAAAGACTGTTGTAAATTTTATATTTTATATGTCTTTAAAATTAATGTGATACCCAAAACTCTGGTAGTGCCTGAATGAGGACAAAGAAAGTAGTAATCTGAAAGTTTCTTTTCTGCATCTCTCTTCTTAATTTCTAATTCAGAGATCATCCAAAGCACTTTGATCTAAAGTGTTGTGCCGCATGCTTAAGTTGCTTCAGTCATGTCTGACCTTTGTGACCCTATGGACTGTAGCCCACCAGGCTCCTCTGTCCATGGGACTCTCCAGGCAAGAATACTGGAGTGGGTTGCCATGCCCTGCTCCAGGGGATCTTCCTGATCCAGGGATTGAACTTGCATTTCTTATGTCTCCTGCATTAACAGGAGGGTTCTTTACCACTAGTGCCATCTGGGAAGCCCCTGAAGTATCATAATCTTATTAATAAGGAGAGAGAAATTGAAGGAAATGACTTAGCAAAGATCTAAGAGCTAAGATTTCCACATTCTCTATTCAATTGTTACCTATGTCTAATGGTATTCTCATTTTTATTTTCTTATAAACATTGTAAATAATCAAATCATAAACTTGTTGGCTATGGAAACACAAGTGATAAATAGAAATTTTCCTAAATTTTTAATACAAATTTTGATAACTACCAACCTCCCACAAACTCCAGTCAAAAGCCAAAAAGAGCAAGCTAACCTCTCTGGAGTTGTACTTAAAAAGCAAGGTTGTGATATTCACCGTTTGAATGAAATGCTCTCTCTTTACGAGTCCATGTAGCCTTGAAGTCAGACCTAGGGCTGACACTCAGGGTCAGCTGCCAGGACTGCAAAGTCAGAAGGTGGTCAGCAGTGGCTGCTTGGGTAAATTAGGACTTCTGAAAGCATCCATCCTAAAACTGTTCTGAAGTTCTCTGAGGCATCCCTCTCCCCAGCTTGTTTCATCTGTTAGAAAACTTTTGTGAGGACAACTTTCCATGACTTTTAAGATATATCCTGGTCTGTTAACACGGCTCCTTACCCTACCATGTCCGCATCTAAGAGCACTCCACTAAATAGATGCCCATTCAATCTCAACTAGCGTTAATACCTCTAATTCAACAGGTGCTAATGTGGAAATAATGGTGGCCACATATGGAACAGCTGGCGCTGCACCTACATCGTTGCTTTTTCCTTTTTTTTTTTTTCTTTTTTCTCTTAATGTGACTATAAACAGATCTTGCTATGTATAGATCCCAGCCTAATCAGATGGGGTCTGTATAAAACTGTTCTTTGGGGCATCGATAAACATTCACTCACAATCTTGGATTACAAATGTTTTCACTTCACTTTTTCTAATTCCCATTAATTGTTTTCTATCAAATAAGTCTGCTTGAAAATGATGGCATAGATGGCTGAAGAGTGAAAACTTCAGTACGTTTGGATGCTAATTTCACTGAATTAACAGTCACCAGTAGTTCTGATCTACAGTTCCATTAGTTTACTCTTGTCCAGAAAGGATTCCATAAGGACCCTGAAATACAATTTTGTCTTCAATTCCATCCGCCAAACTCTTATTGCTCTTCTACTAAAGGCAATATTATATTGCTTTACGTCTTTACTAACATTGCATCTAACAATTCCTCACTCAGGTTGTTAGAAGGGCAATGAGTTTAGCCCCTAACAGGACTTACTTGAGAAATCATTGGAGAACTGCAGACTTCACTGAGAAAATTAATACGAGGAATTCTTTCTCGTTTGGCATCTGAGAAATGAAAGCCTGCTGCTGACCTGTGTCTTCTGTCAGTTAGCACTTTCTGTCACACATAAGGCAGGATGAGATTGTAAGCTATCCTAAGAATTTAATGTCTTCCCATTTAAGAGGGGGAAAAGATAACATCACGCCCTGGTTCGAACAGTTGTTTCTTCCCATTGACTGAAATAATTAGGCGTTCTGGCATCTTACCGTCTAAATTGTCCAGACAACTTGATCAGACCAGGAGACTTAGGAAACCAATGTCACTTACTCAAAATAGTTTATTTTTCATCATTAATACAGGTAAATTTTTAATTGAAATATATTTGACTTATAACATTGGGTAAATTTAAGATGTGCAATACATTGATCTGATATATTTGTAAATTGTAATGTGGTTTCCATTGTGGCAAATAATTTCTAGTCTCTTGGCAAGTTTATTTATATAGAACATTTATATAGTTCCCTATATTCACCATAGTATGCATTCGATCTCTAGGACTTTTTTTTATTTCAAGTTTGTACCCTAAACATCATCTTTCCCATCCCCCCACCTTCCATCCTTTGGTAACTACCATTTTATTCTCTTTTTTATGAGTTTGACTTTTTTTTTTTAGATTTCACATATAAGTGATATTGTATAGCATTTATCTGAGTTATCTTAGCATAATAAACTCAAGGTCAGTCCATGTTGTCACAAATGTCAGGATTTCCTTCTTCCTAATGTCTGAATACTATCTGAGTGTGCGTGTGTGTGTGTGTGTGTGCGCGCGCGCTACAACTTCTTTATCCATTCATCCATTGGTGGGACCTAAGATTGTTTCCATGTCTTGGCTATTGTAAATAATGCTGCAGTAAACATGAGAGTACTACCTCTTTGATATAGTATTCAAAATAATTTAAATACCTGATACTTTCTTGTCCAAAAATATACTTTAATACAATTGAATTATAAGAATATGAAGTTGTGAAAATTTAACAATAACCATAATTCCAAAATGGAAGATTAGATTTTAAAAAATAGCCCACCATAAAACAGATTTTAAAAAATAGTCCACCATAAAACAAAATACTATACATTTTTACTTTAATCATTATAACATACGTGACATGGAAAGAGATTTGGGCTATATCTAAATAAAAAAAGATTACACTAGTGTATTTCAATATGATTCAATATTTCTCTAAAATATATGTGTGGTATATTTATAAATGTTCTCTAAAATGTTAGAAGAGGTCAGTGTGGATGTAAGAATCACACTTTTGAGTTCATGTTTTCTTTGTATTCACTTTACTTTCGTAGTATTTCTTCACTGATGATGTATCGCTTTGTGACAAGAGTAAAAGTGCTAGTTGCTCAGTCATGTCCGACTCTTTTCAACCCCATGGACTATAGCTCACCAGGCTCCTCTGTCCATGGGATTCTCCAGGCAAGAATCCTGGAGGAGGTTGCCATTTCTTCTCCAGGAGATCTTCTCGACCCAGGGATCTAACCCAGTCTCCTGCACTGCAGTCAGATTTCTTTACCACTGAGCCACCAAGGAAGCCGGCAAGAATAAAGCAGTACCTATTAGTTTTGGAGAAGGAAGTGGCAACCCCCTCCAGTGTGCTTGCCTGGAGAATCCTGTGGACTGAGGACCCTGGTGGGCTGCCATCTGTGGGGTTGCACAGTCGGACACGACTGAAGCGACTTAGTTGGATACGACTGAAGCGACTTAGCATGCATGCACGCATTAGTTGTACATTTTTAATGAGGTATATTTCTTAGGACACGATTGCAGAAAAGCCGAAAGTTTTGCCAAAGCCAAAGAAAATATCATTAAGAGTGATCTCTAAGTGGGTCTGTTATTTCTTAGGAAGCAAGTTTCATGCATGAGAAATATATTGAGCATATATTGAGCAGAGTTCACTGTGTATGTCCTTCCAATGTTTACAGCTTCTCGCTTGGTATTAAAGAAACTGCTGTCCTTTTCAGGATGTGTTCTTCCTTGTTTCTAGCTCTTTTTAGTCAGATGTCAAAGTATCTCTATTTGTGAATAGAGTTAAGCCCTACACGTTTGTTACCGAGTTGGTGGGTTGATCTCAGAGTGCATATTCCCGTACAAACCAAGACCCACACTTGTTCTGTTCCAAGATCTATAAACCATACACTTGGAGATAATCACTGTTCTAATGTGTGAACAATTGATCGAAGCTTAGTCAACATATGGAATGTGTAATGAGGTTTCAGAGACTTGGCATGGAAATACAGCAATGGGAGACTTCTCTCCTGTTTTTTCCTCTCCTAATTTTCTCCTCTTGTTTTAATAAGCATGTTGAGAGTGGTCTCTTGGGCCCTGGCAGGAACCTCATCAAACAGTACAGGGCAGGGGCTGGGCAGGGCACAGTGAAAAGGAAGGGGCTTGATGGAAGGGTGGCATCAGAGAAGAGCCCCCGAGGCCAAGGGCAGGGCTCTGAAGATCAGAGAGAAGCTCTAAGAGCTGGCTTTCAGAAGATGTTTTGATCCTGAACCAAAACCTGGGAAGGATTCTCATTGTTAACTGGGCCACTTGATGACTTGAAGGCTTAGCTTCTTGAGGCTTACCACCAAGTGAACAGCAGCCGTCATCCAGGTACCCTCCTTTTGCTCCCCCAATCTAAATCCCTTTAGTTGTCTTAAGACTTCACTGCTCACATAACAGCTACGACAGGAACAATGACAACAATAACAATGCCTAATTACACTTCCCTAAAGGCTTATGGATTGTAGAGCATTTTATAGACATAAGTTCATTTGTCCTAGAAATTCACAGACATTATGTAAGTTTCCTGATTGTCATTATTACTTTGAGGAAAGACAAAGTTACGGGTATGTGAGACATAAATCTTGTTTCAATCCTTTGTGTCTTCAGTGATTCATTTCCATGGCAAACCATCTCCAGACTTTCCTTGGCATCTTATCCAAGGCTGTGTGACTCTGCAGAGCAGGCTGGAGAAGGGGAGGGAAAAAAGACACTATGGATGTTTTGATGATGCTTCTGGGGCTGGAAGTGAGAAAATGGAAAATCAGATGGATTAGGAAGAGAAAGAGGACAGAGAACTGTCCAGAAAGTGAGCCTCTCCCTTCCCATGGGACACGCTTCCCCAAATCAAAGACTTAATAGAAGGACCAGAGGAAGAAGGAAGATAGAAGAGGTCACTTAACCACCTGGCTAATGGACCACTGTCCAGGTGACCTTTTAGTATATAAAAGAATACGGAACTTCTGTATACAGTGGAATGTCTTTATGGTGCTAAGCCATTACAAGACACCCTACACTCCATTTCTTCTCATTTTTTATTTTGCTCTGCTGGGTTTTCATTGCAGTGGGTTAGCATTTTCTACTTGTAGCTCGTGGGGGCTTCTCTTGATGTGGAGCCCAGGTTTAGTTGCCCTGAGATATGTGAGATCTTAGTTCCTGGACCAGGGATCAAACTCCCATCCCCTGATTGGAAGGTGGATTCTTAACCACTGGACCACCAGGGAAGTACCAGCTTGCAATCCATTTCACAAACATCTCCTTGGAGTTGGCCAGAAATATTTCCTCACCCTATGAGTGCTGTCACTGCTGAACGAAGGACTCTAGACCCTGCAGTGTGTTCAAGAGACCCTCTAGTCTCTTTTTATTTTTTAATTTTATCAGTAGTTTTATTATTGAAGTATAGTTGCTATACAAATATGTTCCAGGTATACAATATGGTGATTCACAATTTTTAAAGGTTATACTCCATTTATAGGCATTATAAAATATTGGCTAGATCCTCTTTTTAATCTTGTAGAACCTACGTTGGCTGCTTTCACAAATTTGTTCTTACTATTTAGTGATTCTCATTATTATGATAATTCTCCCAGCATGTAAAGATCAATATTTGCTTTAAGAAATGGTGTTCCAATCTATGTGCATGGTGGTATTTGGGTACATGTGGAACTGGGAGGCCCTTCAGGAAACTCAATAAAGACAATTAGGGTATTTTTTATGGTGTACAAAGAACATGAAAAGCAAAGTGAAATATACAGATTGGCATGTTGCCTCGAATTTCTACTTCTTTGTGCTTGTTAGGGTAAACATGAGGTGCCAAAAACAAGTGTACCACTTCGGTTACATTTGAAATATGTAAAGGCAAAATCATCTGAATCATCTCAGACCAGTTTTTCAAGGTATAATCAGAAAAATTGCCTGCAGTGCTTATAAATAACACCTTGGCCCCATCTCAAACTTTCTGAATCAGAATCTCTGAGGGTGGTTCCCCAAATCTGTGCTATTAGCAAACACCTTGAGTAAATTTAAAGTATGTCAAAACTTGAGAGGTACTGACTGGAAAGTGTACCAATATTTGAGAAGTACTGTTCCTGACCATCATTCTCAAGAATTGATAGCAGAGACAGCCAAGTCCCTGCTGTTCATTTTACACATCTTTCCTGTTTATATCTGAAACTTTTGTTGACTACTGCAGACATTCCAATAGGTACTTCTGTGCTTCTTTTTTTTGCTTGAAATCTCAAGTACGGAAAGATATGTCCTTTGGAAACCTACAATAGCACTCTCTTATTCTTTACATTGTTAACATTAAATCATGCAAACACACAGAAAACTATTGATAAGAATATACTAAACATTTCTATACAAACCTAGGTAAATTTGTACCTATTAAATTATATTTTGTTACTAAGTGAAATTAAAAACTAAAATCCTTCTGTGCATGACACCCTTAATAATATGCAGTGGGACTTAAAATTTAGCAAGAATCAATGTAAATTGTGGGTATGATATGTACTAGAACACAAACACAAATCACTTTATTAAGAATTCTCTAATGACCAGTTGGAAACTTTTAACTTTCTTACTTAAAAGAACACCCAGTTAGACACATAAGTGAAAATAAAGCTGAATATAAGTGTACTCATTTACAGTTGATAGTATTATATATTTTTTAACTTTATGGCTAATGAAAAAGAGATAATTGGGAAGGAAAGGAAGAAGAGAAGAAAGAAATAAAAGTATAGTGGGAGAGTGTTCAATCTGGAATTTTTGATGACTAAGTATTAGTCCAATATGTAGTATTAGACTTACTGTTGACTAAGTATTTGATTAATAATAACAATGAAAGCATAAGCTACCCACAGCTTTCTTTTTTTGAATGCTCCCCTGTGCCCCTACAAACCTGGTAATGGTCATCTCCATGCATTTCCAAACTTGGCACCTCATACTATCTCAATTCTTTTCTGTTTTCCTGAACACATGCACCCAAAATAAATGACATTATTTTATTCTTTTTCATGCCTAAGTAGTCTTCCATTGTATATTTATGAGGCATATCACATCCTCTTTATCCATTCATCTGTCAGTGTACACTAAGGCTGCTCCCAGGCCTTGACTATTATAAACAGTGAACACTGGGGTGCCTGTATCTTTCTGAATTAAAGATTATCATATTAAATGAAGAAAGTCAGAGAAAAGCAAACAATACCACTTTACATAGAATCTAAAATATGATAAAAAATGAGCTTATTTTCAAAACAAAAATAGACTTACAGACAAAGAAAACAAGTGTACGGTTACCAAAGGAGATAGCAGAGGCAGGTGGGATAAATTAGGTATTGGAATTAGCAGATACACTACTATATATAAAGCAGATAAACCACTACTTTATGACACAGGGAACTATATTCAGTATCTTGTGATAAACTATAAAGAAAAAGAAAATGAAAAAGAATATATATATATATATACATAAAACTGACTGACTTTAATCTACACCAGAAACTACTACAAAGTTTTAAATTAACTATCCTTCAATTTTAAAAAATCCCCCCACCTCAAGAAAAAAAAGCAAATAAAAGGGACATGACAATATCCTGTTATACTCTGACTTGGAGTGTGCCGGCTTGCTGTCATAGCTGCACAGCTCAGGGCAGTGTCTCCTACGTTAGAGAGGCTCTGTCATCACTTCCACAGGGATCCCTCGGGTCCTCAACAGTTACAAAGGTGAAGGCACCCTGATTATCTGCTAGTTATCAATCTGCACAAGAGTGGTGACTCAGACAGTAAAGAATCTGCCTGCAATGCGGGAAACCCAGGTTTGATCCCTGGGTTGGGAAGATCCCCTGGAGAAAGGAACGGCTATCCACTCCAGTATTGTGGCCTAGAGAATCCCATGGACAGAGCAGCTACAGTCCATGGGGTCGTCAAGAGCTGGACATGACTGAGCAACTAACACTTTACTTCTCAATTTGGGCAGGGCAGGTAGGGCAGTGCCTGGTGAGATGTTTTGAAGCATTAGCATGACAGAATGCTAAAGCCAGATGGTGGCTAAAAACAAAAGACTTGGCCAATATCTGACACCCAAAATATTTTTACTGATCTATTTATAAAGCACTTGTGACATGTGAGGCCTTGTAATGTTTATTCTACACAGTGTTAGAAATTCAGCTCATAGCCTGGTCACATATAACACCCCAAAGTTAAAGGCCAGAAAATGAGGGCTCAGATGAGTTGGAGCATGTACACGTATTTACAAAGGGGATAGTGGAGATTCTGGGATTCAAATCCAAATCTTCTCACAAAAGGTTTTAAACTACCCTCCATATTTCTCTATTTGTCATAGAAAATATATGGCACTATAGGCACACCAGTTGCCATTTTCCTTAACAATCAGTCTAAAATATTTGCTCAAATTAGGTCACTCCTCTAATTATTTGGCTAGTCTGCTATGGCATATCCGTAGCACCTTCTTTTTCTACTATTTCCCATTAATTATTTCATCAGATTTTGATCAAGCCCTTATCACATGCCACACTGTCCTGAAGGGCCACCTAGTTTATGAATATAAATTTTCATGAAATTTCCATGTCTGTCACCCGTATTCATCAAAAAATATAAACTGACTGTAACTAATCTGCTGCAAACTGTGGGTCATAGCTTCCTATTAGAGATATCAAAGGTCTGTATAATCAAAGCTATGGTTTTTCCAGTAGTCATGTATGGATATGAGAGTTGGACTATAAAGAAAGCTGAGTGCTGAAGAATTGATGCTTTTGAACTGTGGTGTTGGAGAAGACTCTTGAGAGTCCCTTGGACTGCAAGGAGATCCAACCAGTCCATCCTAAAGGAAATCAGTCCTGAATATTCATTGGAAGGACTGATGCTGAAGCTGAAGCTCTAATACTTTGGCCACCTGATGGGAAGAACTGACTCATTAGAAAAGATCCTGATGCTGGGAAAGACTGAAGGCAGGAGGAGAGGGGAATGACAAAGGATGAGATGGTTGGATGGCATCACTAACTTGATGGACATGAGTTTGAGCAAGCTCCAGCAGTTGGTGATGGACAAAGAGGCCTGGCGTGCTGCAGTCCTGCTGCTGCTAAGTCACTTCAGTTGTGTCCGACTTTGTGCGACCCCATAGACAGCAGCCCACTAGGCTCCCTCATCCCTGGGATTCTCCAGGCAAGAACACTGGAGTGGGTTGCCATTTCCTTCTCCAATGCAGGAAAGTGAAAAGTGAAAGTGAAGTCACTCAGTCGTATCCAACTCTTAGCGACCCCATGGACTGCAGCCTACCCGGCTCCTCCGCCCATGGGATTTTCCAGGCTGCAGTCCATGGGGTCGCAAAGACCCGGACTTGACTGAGCGACTGAACTGAATGCAAGATATCAGTGTTGTGGTTTGTAACTAGTGTTTCTGTTCAAAGTGAAATAGAATACAACAGAAAACAGGTGTGCATTGCTGGTAGCAAAGTAAACATTACATTGATAACTTTTGCATTTGATTTGCAATGTAAAATCTACTACTTACTGTGGGGTCTCAGCAAAAGTAGTTTGAAAAACACTTCACTGGTCTAAAAGATCCTGAGAACAGAGTTATATCTTTTGTTTTTCTGCCTCTACTTGAGCAAATGGCGGCTGCTCCTTTGGTTGGATTAATACCTCTAATGTGGAGAGAAATTCATAGCTTGTTGATTCTGAATACCGACTTTGAGAATTGCAAATGATGTTCTGATGTTCTTAATGTGACTGTCTATTCCTCCATTTATCAATGCATTATCGGACAATGGACTGTCTGAATAGCATAATACAGTGACTTTTTGTAATGGAAAAAAAATCATTAGTAATGCACTCATTTATTCCTTTCCAAAACACTTTTCATCATGTGGACATGGTCTTAGCACCTTGAATGTTAATTATCCACTTTAGATGATACTGGATATTCCTGTGGGGAAAATATATTTGATGAGTAAGTCTCAGGGAAAAAATGTTCAGAAACTTATTTTTTCAGTGTGATTTATGCAAGGCCAATTATAGAAGGTCACATGAGATAGAAAACTACAGAAGTGTTGCTCTATTTCATGATTATAACCAATTTTCATGAGTCTATGCCTATAGTTGATCAAGTTAGTATAGACATTTTCAACAATGGACAAACATCTAGTTCAGTTCAGTTCAGTCACTCAGTCATGTCCAACTCTTTGCAACTCCATGGACTGCAGCATGGCAGGCTTCCCTGGCCATCACCAACTCCTGGAGCTTGCTCAGACTCATGTCTATGGACCACAGCACTCCAGGCCTCCCTGTCCATCAACAACTCATGCCCATTGAGTCAGTGATGCCATCCAACCATCTCATCCTCTGTCATGCCCTTCTCCTCCCTCCTTCATATCTTTCCCAGCACAGGGTCTTTTCAAATGAGTCAGTTCTTCACATCAGGTGGCCAAAGTATTGGAGTTTCAGCTTCAGCACCAGTCCTTCCAATGAATATTCAGGACTGGTTTCCTTTAGGATGGACTGGTTGGATCTTCTTGCAGTCCAAGGGACTCTCAGGAGTCTTCTCCAACACCACAGTTCAAAAGCATGAATTATTTGCCACTCAGCTTTCTTTATAGTCCAACTCTCATATCCATACATGACTACTGGAAAAACCGTAGCTTTGATTATATGGACCTTTGTCAGTAATGTAATATCTCTGCTTTTTAATATGCTGTCTAGGCTTGTCATAGCTTTTCTTTCAAGAAGCAAAGGTCTTTTAATTTCAGTCTAACCATTCACTTAAAATTGTGGTCTGTGACTCCTTGCTTTAAAAAGGTCCTAAAAAAGTAAAAATAAAAATAAATAAAAAGGTCCTGCTCTCAGTGCCATCTCTCCCAAATCAGTCTCAGATATCTGGATGATTCCCACCAAAATTTGGTCTCAGAGTTGCAATACACCAGGTGACCAACCCCTGATCTTTCAAGGGCCTTCCCCCAGGTTCACTTTGTCCTCTGATGAGTTAATACGTGAAACAGGGCTGTGCATGTTTGGGTAATTTACTTATTAAAGACATTAAAAGCTTCTGGCTCTTTGACATCCAAAGAAAAAGCAAGTGACTCCTGACCCTAGCTTATCAGATTATGGGTGTCACCTTGTCAGGGCTTCATCACTAACTATATAAGGATGCCACGTTTTATGGGTGTTTACAACAGTTTAAGGTTCGTGCTGCCAATCTGCGTCAAGCCAAGGACATGCAGGGCAGCCAGCCAGGTTAGTGGGGCCAAGCCCAGGAAGAAAGGCACTGGACAGAAATTCTTATCTAATTAAATATCATATTTTAAAACAATTTTTAATCAAAATAAAGCAGAGGAGAGCAGTCTTCTTTCATAGCTTTCCCTACAGGTTTACCAGTAGTTTGGTGGCAATGGCTTCAAATACTTAAATACATAGAGATGTCAGCTAGTCAGCCTGAACTCCACAAATACCTGGAAAATATGATCCCAATATTTTGCTAAATCAACAAACTATTTTTTTTTTAACCATAGTTTTCTAGGTGAAAAGACTGTCATCTTGTTCCAGGGACAAACCTATGCAAGTTGTCTGAGTAGTTTTGTACAGGAGTTAATACAGTGCTCACGGCATTAGTATTTCCTGGGTTTTGCGTCTGGGGGTGTGTGAGCATGCGTGCATGCCACGTGCACCCTGGTTTTATCTAAATTGCCTGCAATAGCAATTCAGTATCCCCCATATAATTGCTTTCTGTCTGGAGTCAGTGAGTCTGGATTTAACACTGAAAGAAGAAAACAAATTCTTTTGGTAGCTTCAGAAATCAGCAGATCTGAAGTGCATTTGAATACTCCTTTTGATAAAAGCGATGCTGTGTAGCTGAAATGTCTAATGTCCCATGCTGGTGTTTTTATCTGGTACATCAAAAGAGGTTCTGAGAGCATCTGCATGAATTTCACATGCCTGGATGAGTGGAAAGCACCTGTTCTGTGGGAGGCTAATTCTCCTGACCATTCAGTTTAATCTTTTCTAGTTTCAATTTTAAAAGAGCTATCACTTGCTAACAAGATCTATTGTATGAATGGTCTCTCCCTAAGGTCAAATCTTCAGAATGATATACAGCTAAATTCCACATTTAGACACAAAATGTAAACTATCAAATAATTTGAATTTTCACTCATTTTGCAGCTTTATAAAAGTAAATGCAAACATAAATGATTTGGTGTTACGAGTTTGGTTTCATGTCTGTACACACAAGAGCAGTCATTCAAGCTATTTCTCAGATGCTTAATGAAAAAATTGGCGCCTTTATTTGCCTTAATTCCTCTAAGCCTTCTCAAGAGGCTTTCTCTCCTCTGTCACTTTCCTCCCACACACACCCACAACTCTGGCACATAGGAAGAGAGAAAAGTTACCTTGCCAAGTTTCAGAGTGGGAGTCTTTGCCAGTTGGAGTCATCGCTTCTGGTAGCTAACTCTCTCTCAGATAAATGCTTAGTCTTTGGGGGTTTCCGCTCCTCCTCCCTGCTCCCCGCTGGGATGGTATCTGTGTGTGAGGAGGTTCTCTGTGTCCTCAGGGCAGTAGGAAGCCGTGGTGGGGGAGGGTCAGATTCACACAGGGACTGTGGATACATCCAGAATCCACAGGAGGACTGGCAGCTCTGGCCCCATGCCGAGACAAAGAGTCCATTCTCACTTATTCATCTGCCATGCCTCTGATCTCAGAGGGTTCGTGCACATCCTTACCCTAACTCGGGACCTCTGCAAGTTCACGGCCCAACCCAATACATCCATATCTCCTCATGGAGGATTGTGGGAAATTCTGAGACCCATAGACCTCATGCCGAGCATGGACGTAGTGCATACTCAGGGACATCTTTCAAACTCAGATACTATCCTGTGGCTCCAGCATCAGTAGGGCCTTTCTAAGGGGAGTGAAACCATGCCAGGGAAGTTGTCTAGGCCCCCTGCCCTTGACTCCCCTAAATCTCTGGTCATTTTTGACACATCTCCAGATCTGTTCACACCACTCTGTTCCTTCACTATTGGTTGACCAGAATTATAGCTTTGCACTTGAGTTCCACACACGTAATATTTACATTTTCCACTTCCCTTTACATCTAGATGGTCAAATGACCAAGTTCTAGCTAATGAAGCATTGGTCAAATTGGGGGAATTATCCTTAAAGTTATGGAGTATGGGCTTCTTTATCTGCTTTTGTCTTTACTGGCTGGGATGCAGATGAAGTGGATAGAGCTAGAGCTTCTTTGTTGGACTATGAGGCAACTTTGGAATGGGGATCATGGTAGAATATAAAGAAATCTGGAGCCTGAGTCCTTTACACTGTAGAGTGTCATCCTATCCTTGAACTGCCTTTTTCCAGGCAACTGTACAGGAGGAAAATACATTTCTATCTTATCGTAGCTCAGTAGGTAAGCTTCTGCTTGCGATGCAGGAGACCTGGGTTCGATCCCTGGGTCGGGAAATCCTCTGGAGAAGGAAATGACTACCCACTCCAGTATTCTTGCCTGGAAAATCCCATGGACAGAGGAGCCTGGCAGGCTACAGTCCATGGGGTCACAAGAGTCGGACACGACTTAGTGACTAAACCATCTTATTTCAAGCACTGTTACTCAGAATCAAGCGTAATGCTTACACATCTCAAACTTCTCCTTCCTCTCTCACACATTCTATCTGAGCTAAAGGGAAGTTTCTTCTCCTTCTTGTCTGATTTGCAAAGGCTATCCTTCTTGAGGAATAGTAAGCCTCATGGCTCAGCCTTTTCAATGGAAGTGGAGGTATTTCTCCAAAAGAAATAGGTGAGCTCACTTCCAAGCTTGACTTCAAATAGATTAACAAGAATTTAAAGGAATTTTTTATTTTTTCCAGTGACAGCTGCAGATACAACAAAATCCAAAGTCTGATGTTAAAATCTGAATCTTGTCCTTCTTTCTTGCTTCAGTCCCATTAGATTTTTGGACAAGAGAGCTGGTGGTGGTGGTGATGGGAAGGTAAACGGGAAAGAGCGCACTAAGGAAGAGGGGAGATGGCTAAATTTAAGAAATATCATCATTTGCACACATACTCCCATGCATGTGTAGATAGATATATATCTTATATAATGAAGCAATCCCTGCCCCACCAACCTGTAGACACAAAGGAAGTAACATTAACTTCGAGTTGAAAACCCTGCCTACTTGATATAAAGCCTCAGGAACTTCTCCCTCTAATCCCCCACAGCAAATACTCCTTTCTCCAAGTTATTCCTGGGCAGAGCTTTGCTGGCCAAAAAAGAAATCCAGGAGGCATGGCCCCTGAGCGGTCCCTGTCCGTGGTGCAGCCTTGGGTGCTAACAAGGGCCTGGACTGAACGCTCACGGCCGCTGTGTTGAGCGCCTCTGTAAGCTTCACGACTGCGCATGTGCACTCTGCGGCCGAAAAGCTCCTCATCCCACCTTGCAGCCAACACCTTGCTTTTAGAAAGTGGGGCTCCTCCCTCTCAGTGTTCCCCTTTTGGGGTTCCCAATCTGTGAAATGCTGTGACGCTCCTTTAGTCCCTACTGTGTCTCTCAGTCACTCTGTAGACGGCCCAGAAGGGGAGAGTCTTCTCCTCGGCTCTGGGTCACTCAAGGTTTAGTGCAGTACAGCTTGCACCCCAAATTTCACGAACTGTGTCATGAAGGCACTCTGAAAGTCTCTCTCTCTCCAGAGTGACGAGACCTCACGCAACCATTCACCCTATTGCCCCCAGCATCCCCCAACCAATGACCCAAGCCCACAGACTCAGCCCCTGGGGGCTGCCCTCCTGTCCACACGCTCTCGTCCTGTCCTGGGCTCCAGCCTGACCTCCCTTCAACAGCTGAAATGCACTGAGCTTCCCCTGCTAGTGGCCTGGTACGAGCTGCCCCCTGCTTCCCATCTGTGTGTGTGTTTATCACTTAGTCATGTCCGACTCTTTTGCAACCCTATGGACTGTAGCCTGCCAGGCTCCTCTGTCCATGCGATTCTCCAGGCAAGAACACTGGAGTGGGTTGCCATGCCCTCCTCCAGGGGATCTTCCCTACCCAGTGATCGAACCCAGGTCTCCAACATCGCAGGCGGATTCTTTACCATCTGAGCCACCAGGGAAGCCCAAGAATACTGGAGTGGGTTGCCATGCCCTCCTCCAGGGGATCTTCCCAACCCAGTGATCAAACCCAGGTCTCCAACATCGCAGGCGGATTCTTTACCATCTGAGCCACCAGGGAAGCCTGCCTCACCTCATAGCCCACCTCGTCTTTAGCCCTTTAAGTGAGTGGCCCCTGGTAACCCTTCACATCACAATGCAAGCATCCCTTACTTAAACCTCCCCTGCCCCCAGTAGGACTACACATTGCCCTCTCAGTTACTCTCGGTTTCCTTTTGAATGCTTCACACGCATCGTGCTCTTACACTTGTGTGTGCTACGTCTGTGTGTGCACAGATCCTGAGAGGGGTGTGCTGCTACCCTCTCCCAGACTTCAGTGCGTCCCTTGAAGGCAGGCATTGTATGCCTGCTCCTTTTACTGAAGGTGGAATGGTAGGACATCAAGGCAAATAAATATAGACTGAATTCTTCCAAAGTAGAAGAAACCTAAGAGTTTGAATTTCTAGACTGTCTCCAAACATATAATGAGATTAAGTAAGATAATGATCTAAAATTATCGAGAAGAAAGAGAAAAGAAGACTATACTTTCAAAGTCACAGTTTTTAAGTGTTTCCATTGACGTATCTATGTTGACACTTATGGAATTGTCCAAACACTTGATTAATTCATTTTTTTAAACTAGTATAACCATGACTATAGGCTGGATTATGAGAGGTTAGGCAAGCAAGCATGCTTGATCCAACTTGTCTATTTCAATTCTGTAAGCTCACTTTTTCTGGTGGCTCAGTGGTAAAGAACCTGCATGTCAATGCAGGAGGTGCAGGTTCGATCCCTGGATCAGGAAGATCCCCTGGAGAAGGAAATGGCAAGCCACTCCAGTCTTCTTGCCTGGGAAATCCCATGGACAGAGGAGACCAGCAGGCTATAGACCATGGGGTTGCAAAAGAGTCAGACGTAACTGAGTGCCTAAACAACAACAAAGCTCACCTTTGCATAGACAAGCCATTGAGCTTTCTCCTACAGGCCCATTCTCTGGATGGTCCTGACTCTTGTCATCTCTCTAACCTTCTCTGGAATCTAAGCAGAGCTGTGCAGGAGCTGGCTTGAATAGGTTTTTAAGAGCCCATGTGTGTCCTTCTTAACTCTGCATTCCATGGAGCTCACTGGTAGCTCAAAATTGGCTATAGTTGGCTTATTATGGAAATCATTCAACACCACAAAAAGGGCTTTATTTCCAAGGAGTCAGTTGTTAAATATTTACCATCACACCACTGGAAGTAAGGAAATGCATAACCAACCTAGGAATCCTTCTTTAAATGAGTTAATTTAAGACCACTAGGCTCTGATCATATTACCTCTATTTTCTTGAAAAGATCATGTATAGCTGTTTACTTTGCATGTTATTTTTAAATCTTGCATGCCAAATCCAATCTTTGGTAAGACTGTTAAGCCACCGTAAGATAAAATGACAAAATAAGATTAAATGGAGCCTCTGATGTAGAAATGTCTCATTAAAGTATAGTTGCTCATCTACTCTGGCCTTATTGACATTGATTACAAAACTTCTATGCATTTTTTTCTCATTTGATTAAAGAATGAATGGCTACACTATTTTAAGATGATGCTCAAATATATGATATCACTTTTGTAGAGACTCAAAAAAAAAATGGTACAAATGAACTTACTTACAAAACAGAAACAGACTCATAGATGTGGAAAACAAAAATACAAGGGGCAGGGGGCAAGTGGAAGAAGATAAAATTGTCCAGAGAACTGCATTCAATAGTCTATAATGGCCTATCTGGGAAAAGAATCTAAAAAAGAGTGGTCAGATGTATATGTGTAATTAATTCACTTTGCTGTGTACTTGAAACTAAAACAACATTGTAAATTAGCTATGCTCCAATAAAAAATTTTTTTAAGATGTTGATTATAAAAAATAAAGGAAAAGGGATGGGTGGGAAGAGAAAGAGGTGGAGGAAGGAGAGGGTGTGTAGAGAAGGGGAAAGGAATACTGCTGAAATCCACAGGGCACCTCACACCTGTGTTCTCTGGACCGCACCCCTGTGTCTTCTTAGTGGGGCTCTTGTTCCCATGACATTTTTTATCTCTGCCCACTGCAGCTCTTCTCTTCATCCTACTGCAAGAGAGTTGTCTCATAATAAAGCCTTTTAGAAATCATTATTCAAAAAGAAATTAATATTTAATGAGAAGTAAGAAGCCTGGTGGAGATAAATTGACAAATTCTGTGAATAATCTCATAGTTACCCACACTGAAGTTTTGGAAATAGAGAAGCCTCCTTACATTTATTTAACCAGCTGAGGCCAACATTTTTCCTTCCTCTTTTAAGCTTTGGAGTAAAACAACTCCAAATTTAAACTTACACCAAATCACATAAATTCTCCATCTGGAGCCCGATTCTAATAATAAGTCCTTTGGGATTGATCCCCTCTCTGTCTTTACTTTATGTGAATTTATAAATTCATAATGCAGTCTTCTGGCTCTTTTAATGGAGAGGATTTCCCTGAGAGAGCAGAAGTCATCAATGTCTTTAAATACTCACACCTGCACTCCTGAACAGATATGAGCATTTTGTTCTATAGGAAGGAGTAGGACAAAAGGCAGTGTGACCTCTGGACAGAGGGAAAGGAGGTTGATGTTGAAGAATTTGGAATCCACAGGGTCAGAGCTAACATTTATATGATATATATGGTGTGCTAAGCATTGTTCAAAGTACTTTACATATAGCAAATCCTGTAGTACATGTAGTACTTTTTACAGATTAAATCCTTTCAAGATCCTAAGAGGTAGTAACACATCCCAAGTGTGTTAATTGTTCAGTCATGTCCAACTCTTTGTGACCCGAAGAACTGTAGCCCACCAGTCGCCTCTAATCCATGGAATTCTCCAGGCAAGTCTACTGGAATAGATAGTCATTCCCTTCTCCGAGGATCTTTCCAACCCAGGGATCAAATCTGGGTCTCCTGCATTGCAGTTAATCATTCTTAACTGAATGAGCCACCAGGGAAGCATTAATGGCAAAAAAGAGTTTAGGTAATGTACCTGGGAGGACATACAGGTAAGGAACAGAGCTACAGTTCGAACTCAGCATTCTGGCTCTGAAATGTACACGGCTGCACAGTTTCACCAAACATATATATAAGGCAGAATCACTCAGCTACTATGGCACAGCCAAAAGGATGCTTAAGTATCTTTGTGAACTAACAGGACCAGCCTTTCTACGCGGCCCAAGGACCACCCATGTGAGCAGAGCCTTGGCACTTGTAGAGAATGCAGAGTCCCAGGGCCCTGCACAGACCCAGCATACTCCGTGTCTCATGTGACACTGATGCTTCAGAACAGAACCAAGGTTGCATCTAGCCTGATTGGATCTTGAAGGACATGGATTCCCTGAGCCACATTCTCCTTGTTTGCCATACACCAGTATCTTAATTAACAATCATTTACCCTGGTGCTGTTGAAAAAGACCAAACTGGATGGTTGGTGCTAGAACTGCCTGTACTGTGATAAAGAACAAAGAAAGAATCCAAAAGTCAGAAAGAGGGAAGAGGTGAGGTGAAAAAATGGCTTCTCTGTATTGAAGAGTTGGGCTTTTTCCTACTGTGAAACAATAGAACTCGAATTTTATACTGCCTTTGCATGTAGTTCAGCCAAATGGGCAGGAACAGAACACTTAATGCTGCCAACTTGCAACATCTTGGGAATGCAAATAGAGATGACATTGAGAACCTACCCTGAAAAAAAAGGGCTTCCTTGGTGCCACGTTGATGCTGCATATGAGTCTGTTTTGCTGTAGTGTAAGCCTCACTGTGTTCAAAAAACAAAAATCAGCATTGCATATATGTCAATGCCAAGATATAATGATAAGAAAATAACATTTTGAATTTCATTTATTCATTCAGCAAATATTTATTAAGCTCATATTATGAGTGCAAAGCCTTATGTACAGGTTGTTTAGTCACTAAGTCTTGTCCGACTGTTTGTGACCCCATGGACTTCAGTACACCAAGCTTCCCTGTCCTTCACTATCTCCCGGCGCTGGCTCAAATTCATGTCTACCGAGTAAGTGATGCCATCCAATCATCTCATCCTCTGATGCCCCCTTCTCCTCTTGCCCTCAGTCTTTCCCAGTATCAAGGTCTTTTCCGATGAGTCAGCTCTTCGCATCAGGTGGCCAAAGTATTGGAGCTTCACCTTCAGCATCAGTCCTTCCAATGAATATTCAAGACTGATTTCCTTTAGGATTGACTGGTCTGATCTCCTTGCAGTCCAAGGGACTCTCAAGAGCCTTCTCCAACACCACAGTTTGAAAGGATCAGTTCTTTGGTGCTCAGGTTTCTTTATGGTCCACCTCTCCCATCCATACATGACTACTGGAAAAATTCTGGCTTTGACTAGACAAACTTTTGTTGGCAAAGTGATGTCTCTGCTTTTTAATATGCTGTCTAAGTTTGTCATAGCTTGTCTTCCAGGAGCAAGCATCTTTTAATTTCAATCACTGTAAGTTTTGCCAATAGCAAGCTCAGAGAAAAAAGGGGGAGATGTCACACTGTACTTTAATTATATGAAGATTGGAAATACCCTATTAAAAGGTACTTTAAATTACTCCCTAAACTATAATAAACATTTTATCATGTAACTTTTTTGGTCATTCTTATTTACAGAATCAAAGAAAGGTCCAAAAAGAATGTCTATATGCAGTCATCTAGACCTTCAAAACCTTCTGCTTTTGACATACCTATGCAATCTTCAATGAATGGAAGATGGTGAAAATTATTTAAATATCATCACTTATATATAGAGATTTATCAATTTTATTTTCAAGTTCAGCTTCTAAAATGTTTACAAACTCCATAAACCTATATGACTTTCAATAGATTTATTATTTTGAGATAGTATAACCGAAAACACACAAGAGATGCTCAATGCATAGCTTGAATCTAGATATGTCTGTGTCAGGCTTAACTTACACGATATCTTTAAAATGTTGCACAGAACTACCTCTTCTTATCTTTTCATTTCCTATTGAAGGCACGGTAACCGATTATATCTTTTATGGCTTTAGATCAAGTAAGTGATGCCCCATCTTTTGTGGAGTTTGGAGCTTATGTTAAATGTGCCTGTGACATCTAGGTCCAAGCACAAAGACAAGGTTACAAGAGTATAAACTACAAGCTACCAGGAGTTGGAAGCGGGAAAAAGATGAGTTCTAGAAAGACTCCACTGCAAAGGGAGTATTTGCATTTTGAGAAATAACATAACTTTTTAGGCAGAATAGGTAGAAAAGTATAAGCCAGATAGCAATATTGGAATGCTCAAATCCAGGCAAACAGAAAACAATTGGGGAACCACAAACAATTCCCCATGCCCGGAGTCTACAGGGAGTTCAATCTTTGATATACTTTTGAAATTTAACAGAGTTAGCAATGCAGGAATGCACCAGAGAAGGAAATGGCAACCCACTCCAGTGTTCTTGCCTGGAGAATCCCAGGACTGGGGAGCCTGGTGGGCTGCCGTCCACGGGGTCACACAAAGTTGGACACGACTGAAGCGACTTAGCAGCAGCAGCAGCAGCGATGCAGGAAGGAGTAGAGGAAGATAGAAGCAAAGTTGGCAAGGGTCTCAGTCATCAGACCAAGGATCATGGACTTGATCTTCTAAAGTCAGATGGAATCACTGAAATTTCAAACAAGGAAAGAATATCATATTTGTATTTTAGAAAGTCACTTTGATCAACAACATGATGAGGGGATTGCCCAGTTCAAGTCTATGGGAATTGTCCAGGTAAAAGAAGACCTGAGTGAGCTAAGAAAAGTGTGACCTAGGAGGGTGATGATAGTGAAAAACTGAAAACTCTGTTTGTGTTAAGCAGAGTCATTTCCCTTATGCAACATTACCAAATATATTTAAGGTGAATCTCTCATTAATACAGCACTTCTTACCAGAAATTAACACAATATTGTAAATCAACTATACTTCAATAAATAACTACATAAATAATAATGCAGAAGAAAAAAAAGAATGAAAACAATAAATCCTATATCACATTAAAAAATATATACAGTACTTCCTGATTTGACTTAGCTCTCAAATTACTCCTTGGACTAGTAATCTTTTTTGAATCTTTTGGAAGATTCCAAATAATGTAATGCAATTTCAAGATAAGTTTATTCATGTGTTAGTTTTTTTTTAAATTGTATTCTGGATGTGAATTGCTAGATTATAAAACCAAACTAATTACAAACAGATTGAATGAGTGGAACCATGCAGTGGACTCCACCAAACCAAATTTATAAATCTCATACTAGACTCTACAGCTAAGTCAAATGCAATTTTGTAAAACCCAGGAGGTTAACTGGAATCAAAGAGGGCTTTTGCTATTTAGAATTTCTATTTTCTTTGTTAAGTCCTGAGAATTTTATTTGATTTCTTTGATATAGCATAGATGTAGGAAAATGTTACTTTAAGAAAGGCCATTTTTCTATGATTCTGACCTCTCAAATCAGGGCATCTATGGATTCAATAATGTCACAGCATTTTAAAATTTTGCAAAATGCAAGTATCTTCTTATCAAATCTTTCTGCCACAAGGTCCCTATAGTAGCCTCTCTACAGCCATCCTCCCCTATTCCTTGACTATAAAACTCCAATTTTCTTCAGGTATTGGATACCTATATTCTTCAGGGGAGTCTGGGTCCCACAGTTATGGAGATGAATCCACCATAGAAACTCTACTCCTTTGGCAGATCTTGACTGTGGAATGAGAGTGATGAAATTCTAACCAAAGTGAAATGAAAGCAAGGAAAGTCAAGGTCCTCTGGGAAAACCCTTTGCTCTCTGTCACTCGTCTGCTCAGAGAGAAGGGCTAACTAACACTTAGAGCTGCAGCAGCTCTTTAGTGACAGCGGGGAACAAAATCATCACATAGAGCAAAAGAAAAATGGAAACTCTTCAATTCTTGATGATGCTGTTGATCTAAGCCAACATGATGATTCTGGGTTGCTAAGCCAAACTCAGAGCTCCCACCTTACCACTAGACTTTTTATTATATTAGATAATAAATATATGGATAATAATTCAGAAATACACATGCACCCCAGTGTTCATCTTACAATAGCCAGGACATGGAAGCGACTTAAGTGTCTATTGACTGATGAATAAATAAATAAGATGTAGCATATATACACAATGAAATATTACTCAACCATTAAAAGGAATGAAATTGAGTCATTTGTAGAGATGTGAATGGACCTGCAGACTCTCCTACAGAGTGAATGAAGTAAATCAGAAAGAGAAAAACAAACAGCATGTATTTATTACACCTACACGGAATCTAAAGGAAATGGCAGAGATGAACTTATTTGCAGGGCAGGAATGGAGACACAGATGTAGAGGGCAGACATGTGAATGCAGGGCTGTGGGGAAAGGGGGTGGAAAGAATGGAGAGATTGGGACTGACAAGCATACATGATCGTGAAAATAGCTAGCTACTGAGAAACTGCCCTATAGCACAGGGGGCTCTGCTCGCGGCTCTGTG
>SJXQ01003339.1:82729-136302 GCA_006408695.1 Aepyceros melampus | reverse complement strand
CCTAGAGCTGGGGCAGCGGAGGGGGTGGGAGGGAGGTACCAGAGGGAGGGGATATATGCATCTTTATAGCCGGTTCACTCCACTGTTCAACAGAAACTAACACGGTATTGTAAAGAAACCATACCCCCAATTAAAAAAAAAAATCCTGATCCTAAGGAAACTGAGTTAGCATTTCCATTCGCAGCAAAGCACACCTCAATCGACAGGCCACAGACAGCTGACCTGTGATTCTCTCACAGGCGCTTTCACTTCTACTTGGTTCTAACCCTGATTTGATTGCGTCTTCCTCTGGGAGCCTCACTGCCCATCGTCAGTACAGTGCCCACTACATAAATGCCATCAATGGTTTTTTCCCCCACATTATTCATAATATATTTTTAGGGAAAATGTAAGTTATATATTAGATTGTCTAATATGAGACAGAATAGGAAATTGCATCAAATATAACTACCTCTCTGAGGGAGGAAGGAAAAAAATAAATCATTCCAAGTCCTCTATTGGATGACTCTGGGAGCAAGATAGGTGAGCTGGTTAGGCTCCATTTCCATTTTTCATATTCTTGCCTTTTTCTGCAACCTGCTGTTTATAGATCCTGATACTATCTTATAGGTTTGATGGGAGAAATTATGGTTTCCATTATGCAAATGCTCCAATTGAGATCAAGAGAGGTTGGAAGGACACGTCATAAAACTAAAGAATGTATCCATTATATCCAAAACTTTCCCTCCTGGACCATATTGTCTAAAAGAGTGGTTTTATGTGCTAGTATAGGCATTATTACTGAGAGAACAATTTTTTTTAATATATATGTAACACCACTGTTAATGCACTGAGATAGCTTTGGCTTTTCCATTTCTTCTCTGCCAACTCCCATATGTTCTTGGTGAGTAAAGTTTCAGATCAAAGGTGGAGTGAGCTGAGTGTTCTTTTGTTGCAAAAACATTTGTTCTCCTGTCAGATTCAAGTTAGTCATGCCACACATGTGTAAGAAGGACAGCAGAACCCATAGAAATGCAAGCAGGAGCACATCCATGGCTTACTTCTTACAGACTACCAGTGTGGACACGTCTGTCTACAGGGTCACCAAGGCATCAAGATGGTAACACCTCGGGTAAAACAGTCATTTCAGGAAAAAGCACAGAAGGCAAGATGGTGAAGAATTATTCTCTCAATATAACAGGGTTCAGTTCAGTTCAGTCTCTCAGCCGTGTGCAACTCTTTGCAACCCCATGAACCGCAGCACGCCAGGCCTCCCTGTCCATCACCAACTCCCGGAGTCCACCGAAACCCATGTCCATTGAGTTGATGATGCCATCCAACCATCTCACCCTCCGCCACCCCCTTCTTCTTCTGCCCTCAATCTTTCCCAACATCAGAGTCTTTTCAAATGAGTCAGCTCTTTGCATCAGGTGGCCAAAGTGTTGGAGTTTCAGCTTCAGGATCAGTCCTTCCAATGAACACCCAGGATGGATCTCCTTTAGGATGGACTGGTTGGATCTCCTTGCAGTCCAAGGGACTGTCAAGAGTCTTCTCCAACACCACAGTAAGAAGGTTCCTACCTTTAATTGAATTGATGAAATGGAAGTAAGTACGAAATACTTTCTCTTCATCCTTATAATAGTTGGGGCCTTTTAAAAATAAATAGCAGAATCCAACTGCAGGAAGATAATTGGGTCTCAGAACAAATGGATCCAGGGTTGTACCAGACTCTCTTTCCCATCCTTACCTCTACAGCTATCTTCATACCTGTTTCTTAAATTCTCTCTTGAAATCATCTTTCTCTTCCTTCTTAATCCAAATAGTGGAAAATATCATCATCCACAGTCTGTGTGTGGGTGTGGGTGTGTGTTAGTCATTCAGTCATGTCTGACTCTGCAACCCTGTGGTCTGCAGCACACTCCTCTGTCCATGGGATTCTCCAGGCAAGAATACTGGAGTGGGTTGCCATTCCCTTCTTCTGGAATCTTCCTAATCCAGGAATCGAACCTGGTCTCCTGCACTCCAGGCAGATTCATTCTAGTATCTCAGTTATCCATCTTCAAGATCGCTAGAGGTTGGCCCAGCTTGGTTCTAGTGTCTGCGCTTGGACCAATCACTTTTGCCCCCTGGGAAGGGCTCTGATTGGCCCGTCTAGAGGCAGGTGTCCTCTTCTAAACCAATAACCCATCACCAAAGCAGAGGGTCACAGAGCAAAATGGCTGCCTTTGGTAGCTGTGTTGTGGCAAAGAAGAAGGCAGTGCTCAGGAAAGAGGGTTCAAAAAGATGAAACTTACAAAATAATGCTTGTCTCCAGCTGGTGGCATAATTTTCAGGACCCAGCACACAATGAAAATGTGAAGACCTTCATTCAAAAATCATTAAGACTCTTAAGATGAAAACAGCTGGTATTAAAAATAATTTGAGGCACTTCTGGGTATAGGGCACAGGTCATATGCCTACGACACTGGCCTCACTTGTGTTCTCTCCTTCCCTTTAAAAGATCAAAACAAAATGTCTTAAGTGATAAATTTTATCAAGTTGGGCTGCGTGTCAATAAACAATACACATTTACAAATGGCCTACTGCCCATAATCCTGTGAGAGAGCTATTCCATTTTACACGGGAGAAAAACATGCTTGGAGAAACGAGTGTCTATACACAAATTCTACAGATCCATCAATTCCAAACCAAGTCTTTTAACTTGACATCAGGGATGTTTTCACTCTATATCACAGGATCATGTTTCCTACCTGAGTTTCAAGTGCTGGTTTTTAGACTTGCCCTCTCCTCAAAGTTTTCTTCAACTGATGTGCAATTTCACTGAATGACAGTAGAAAATCCATGGTAGAGTCTGAGCAGTACGCTTTTATGCCTAGATCAGAGTCACTGTAACACATGAAAATAGTGTTGCTTCAGATGCTAAAAGATGACAGAGAACAAAAATGGAAAAGGGCTCTCATCTTAGAACCACATAATATTTAATGTTACTTAAATGGCCACAAGTACAAGCTAAAAGTTAGCTGAGGTCACCCTGTCCAATTTCCTTCTCAGTATTTCTGTAAATTCCTAAAGACTTAGGTGCTCATGGTAACATTTTATCTCTGAGGATTTCTGCCCACTCCCCTACTCTCCCATCTCTCCATATCTCATCTACCATGGATGTTATGTTTTTTCTTTTTAAAAATGTATTTTATTGAAGTATAGTTGATTTACAAACATTGTGTTAATTTCTGATGTACAATCATGATTCATATATAGTTAAACATACATATATCTATATATGTACACATTCTTTTTCATATTCTTTTCCATTATGGTTTATCCCAGTGTTAAGAATATAGTTCCCGGTGACATATAGTAATAGGACCTTCTTGATGATCTATTCTATATATAATTGTTTTCATCTGTTAATCCCAAATTCCCTAGACATTTTATTTGAACTGTGCTGGTCCAGTATTTAAACCCAGCTTCTTCACCTTTGTTTACCTAAAACTAATCACACAGATATTGACACGTGTTACATTTTACTAAAATATTTCAGTTTTACATTGTGAAATGAAAGTGAAAGTCTCTCAGCTGTGTCCGACTCTTTGCGACCCCATGGACTATACAGTCCATAGAATTCTCCAGGCCAGAATATTGGAATGGGTAGCCTTTCCCTTCTCCAGGGGATCTTCCCAACCCTTACACTGTAGAGACACAAACAAATCAAAGATGGGGGGTTGGCATCTGTTTTGTTAAAAGCTCTTTGGACACGCCCTGACGGGACCTCACACTGTGCCATTCTCCTTGGGTTAGAGCTAGCTCTCCGTATTCTCTGATGGTCTCACATTTTGCTTTTCTTAACTTTGTCACAGAGAATATTGATTCTTTGACTATTCTGCTGCTGGCATATCTTTGACTCTCCCCAAACTCATAAAATCTCTGCTAAGTTAACCCTGCTCTCTGGTGTATGTGAAAATTGTTGAGAGAGTCAATAGCTCTCATCACATGGGAACACTTTTTTAATCTATGTGAGTTGATGGATATTAACTAAGCTTATTGTGGTGATCATTTCACAGTATATGTACGTCAAGTCATCGTGACGGACACCTGAAATTTATACAATGCTATATATTCATTATATTTCAATAAAACTGAGGAAAATCTCTGCTAAACTGTTTCTTACTACTTGAACAGTTCACAGAGCACTGACTGTGGTTTTTACGTTTAAGACCCTCCTTCATTCATTTTGGAGGGGATGGCAGTGGTAATAAGTGAAGAAGGGTCTTAAACTGGAACAAAACAGCAGAGAGTTGATTTTTAATTGATATAAATCTTGTCACTCACTACAGGGCCAACTAGCCCTCTCCACCATCCCAACTGAAACTTCCTCAAAAAACAAGTGGGGACTTCCCTGATCAGTGGTTAAGACTCCACACTTCCACTGCGGGGTCAGAGGCTGGATCCCTAGTCAGAGGACTAAGATTCTGCATCCTGCATTGTGCAGCCAAAAATAAATAATTTTTTTTTCTTTTTAAAGAAAGAAAGACTGTCTTTTTAAAAACCAGAAGTGTCCACAGACAGCTTGCGTTTTAAATAAAAATTTAATTTTTACCACATTACACTGGGAACAAGTAAAATAAGCTCCTTTATCAGTTTCATAAAACTTGATTCCATTTTAGCTTATTTTAATCTCATTTTTTTGTTTCTATAGAAACAAAGAAATCAAACCCTAGCATTCACTGTTCACACATGAGAATTTTCAATTTACAAAATGGTCTTCCTCTATTGTTTCACTTTCTAGCAATTCAAATACACTGTTGAAATCAAGTTTTTATCATAAAAATCTATAATAAAAATACCTCCACTCTCCTCAAGAAAATCAACAGTTGAGACGATTAAACTATATTTTATAATGTTCCTGAAACTATTAGTGCTACTAAGTAACAAAGCACTGTATGTCAACACCTGGCTTAGTCAACTTGGTTTTCAATTTTTAAGCTAGCTCCTTCTTTAATAATTACTTTCACCTTGCCCGATTTGTTATTTCTCACAGCTTTGTAAAATAAAATGGAAATTACACTTGTGTCCATCACAGTGGAAATCCTTTTAAATCCAGGAAGATGTTTTGAGATGTGGTATTGCCAGTAGAAGAGTTCACACAAAGAAATGTGAAGTCCAACTTTTGGATCTGTTCTGATTGTGCGTTATGAAAAAAATGCCATGTTAAGGGAGAGTGAAAAGTATCAAAATGCTTTTAAAGGATCCAGGTCTTGTCTTGCCATTTACAAAGCAGATAATTTTAGGCAAGGTATTAACCCTCTATGTATCTCAGTCTCCTCATCGGTAAAGTGATAGCAAAATCTGTTTTATAAAGTTATTGCATAGACAGAATGGATTAGTAATAATAATAGTCACTGTTTGTTGAGTACTTTATAAACACAGTCTCATATAATTCGTAGAACAACTCCATTTAGGAGGGAATAAAGTTCTTATTTTTCTGGCAAGAAAATGAAAATTCATCTTATAATAACCTATCATGGAAAAGAATCTAAAAAGTAATATATATATTTGCATATAATTGAGTCCTTTTACTGTACACCTGGAACTAACATAACGTTATAAATCAACTATACTTCAATAAAAATAATATTAAATTTTAAAATTCAGAGGGGTTGAGAACTTGTTCAAGTGTTAAATGACCCAACTGGAATTCAAAGCCAAATTTCTGATTCTAAATCCTATGCTCTTAATGTCTTTGATCTATCTATTACGGAAAGGTTGAAGTATATTTATGTTATTTCATTTTCCTTCTTTTTTGAAAATCGTGGTTCTCAACATTTTGTCCCTGTAGCAGCAGAAGCAGCAGCATCACTTGGGAACTTTGTTAGAAATGAGAATTCTCAGACCCCACCCAGGTAGACTGAATCAGAAATTCGTGATGGGGTTCAGCAACCTGTCTCAACAAACTCTTAGATGATTGTGATACAGGCTAATGGTGGAGAACCTTTTCATAAAGATTATAGAGGAAGACATAACTGAAGAGTTTAAAAATCACTTCAATATAATAACAGAAAGACACAAGTAATTATGATACAAGTAAATCCTGAGAAGTGTAATAAAAGAGATCAGTGAAGTGCCCAGAGGAAATAATTTGGAAGGACATGAATTCTGAATGAACTCTCTAGGAATCTGAGCAGGGTAAGACTTCAACAAGCAAAATGAAATTCAAGTTGAGGCGAGGAGTGCCACCAATATATTGAACACTGTTTTGCTGAGATGCAAGAAGACTGGGAGATGTGAGTGCCAGCAGACGGAAGACACGGGACAGCCAAGCAGAGACCTTGGGAGTCTGTTCTGTGGGCCATCAGGAGGGTTTGAACCATGTTTCAAGAGAGAAGATAATTTGGTGATAGCTGTGTTTAGAAAGAGAAATCTGAAGACAGTGTGAAGGGAGGGAAGCTAAGGGAGGGTGGCAGGGAGACTTGCCCAGAGCCTGTCCTGACACCTTACACCATGTGCAGGAGAATTATCAACACAGATGGCAGAGGAATGAAAAAGGCCAAGGAATAATTCCCTCCTTCTATATAACATGTTCCTTTAAGAGTGACATTTCTGATTATAGCTATGAAATTTAGAGAAATTTAAGGATGACAATAGAAATTACTCAAACTTAGAAAGTTGCTAATATTGAGGCAAGTCATTTGAAGGTTGTATTTGTGTGTGTGTACATGTACGCATGTATGAGAGAGAGATAAATGATAGACAGATATCTTAATACAATTGTTTTTCTTCTTTTTCTTATCACTGAACATAGTGAGCACATTCCTATGTGAATAAAAATTACTCCAAATATTGATCTTAGTGACCACATAAACATTCTAGCCCATAGTAGCCTTCAATTTACTTAGTGATCTGATACCCATCCTTCTATACCAGGGCCTGCTCACAATTCTAAATTTCTAGTCATCTCCATTGGTAGATCCTTGACAGTGGAGTTAAGGGTCAAACGTAATAATGTTAGGGGTCCTATCTTGAGATTGGCCTTCAGAAGTGTGGCACTATTTTACTCTTCAAAGTCTGTAAATATATGATCTTACCATATCCTCACCAGCATTAAGTAGAATCAGTTTATTTTATTTTAGTATTATCATTTTATCTTGATTCATGCTTTTTTTGACAATATAATAGTTAGAACCTGCATTGTCTTTTTAACATAACCTGATAGTGACTTGCCTGATATTTTCAGAATATAACTAATCCCCAAATGACCACTTTTCTGATACAGCCATTGTCCATCTATGAGTACCAACACATGCTGTCAGTAGCTATCAATAAATATCCCAAATTATGAAAAACTGCAGAGTGAAGGACCTCAGAGACCAAAAGAATATCCCATGAGAAGCAGGAGACCACAGATAAATCTGGCTTCTGGACCTACAGCAGATTCATTTATTAATTCACTCATTTTAGTAATATACATGGTGATAAATTTGAAATAACATACATAAAGGGCTCCATTGATTATGAACAGAACATTGGGTGCAGACAGGATTTTCTTAATGCATGAGAGGTTAAGAATGATCGCTTTTGATGTTAATTGGAAGAATTCTCTGTGGGTTAGGTGCACTTTTGACAAATGAGTTCTCCTTTAATTTCAGGGTATAGTAAGTGAGTGGTACACTCTTTAAGAACCATTTTTCCTCTCATTTATCAATATTGTGCCCTATAATGGTATACTTAAAATTGCTTTTGCTTGTGATGACTTTCTCTAAAAATTAAATTCAGAGCACGGTCAAACATATAACCACTTTGTTTTTCATTGATAATTAGTAGTTTACAAAAACAAAAAAGGTATTATTATTTCTCTCGGGTTGTCCTGAGAACCACCTAATAATCCACAACTCAGCTCTCAACACCACTTTCTCTGTGAAATCTCAGCCACTCCCAAGTTAAATCAGTCATGGATTTCCCTCTGTTTCTGCAGTTCCTTGCCTCTATCTCTGTTATGTCAGTGATTACGCTGTGTTAGAATCAACTGGCGCCATGTTGGTCTCTCCAGCTGAACTGTGAGTGACTGAAGCCAAAGGTCAAAATTTTATTCATCTGTAGCATGCACCACAGTGCCTGTCATCAATACTTTCTTACTGAATGACAAGAAAATGATGAACATGGAAAAACAGCAGTGGTGGAGTACTGACACTCTGAGTCCATTCATCATGGCAATGATCTAAGCAAAAACCATGATGAGGATGTTGACTAAGGTGATGATGGTAGGAATAAGGAGTGTTAGGCTCTTTCATTTTACCAAAGTCAGTGGAAGTGTATTTTAAGAAAACAAAAGGAAGTAAGAACAGGATTGTAGCCACTAACACAATATCCTTTTCCTGATCACCTACGCAATACCGTTTTGCACTGTCTTCCTTACTCATGGTAATTCTAATTTACTGGAGCAGCACTGCGTCCAGATGTTTTAGCTCCAATTCTCTGCCTCCCTTGTAGATCGCATGTCTCTCCACACTATGCAGTAGACACAGGCAAAAATTGGTGGGTGCTGCCTTCAGGAAAGCTCCCCTCAGTTGCCAGAGGCCCTTTGGTTCTGTGGTCCTTCCTCGTGCCTGGAATGCCAAAGTAATGGATGGAGTTCTAGCACGTATCTTAAGAACACGAGAGGAGTATCAGAACATGCTACACAGACCCTTGCATTAGTCTATCCATCTTATAAAAGTGACAGGCACCATGAGATAAAATGACAGCGCTTACAACCACACTTGGGATTTCCTAGGATCTGGAGGTCAAATGAGAGTCCAGAGACAAAGATAATACTGACATTTTGAGTTTTGAACATCAGGAGAAGTTTATTCCCGTGTACAAACAAAATTACTGAAACCAAAGAAAGGAATAGGATAGCTGGTTCACAGAGTAAATTGATTTGTTTTGATTGAATAAACTGAGTTTGAAGAAATCCCAGTGAAGATTACAAGCATAACAGCAAAACAGTGGTGGTCCAGCCTTTGGGGAGCAGGAGATAACTGGAGTAGCAAGAATGGATGGGTTTACCTAGAGATAGTCTCAGGCAAAGAGAGGATGATAAAAAAAAAACAAAAACTGAATCCTGAGCAGTTGCTTTAAGGCAACAGAAAAGGAGTCATCAGAACTGGGAAGTAAACAAAAACAGTGAAGCAGAAGGCAAGTGAGGAGATTTCCAAAAAGACAGTCAATGTTGCAAAATGACAAAGAAGAATTATTCACAAACTGTCACTGGATGTGGCCCTTGGAAATGAGAATGACTTTGAGGAGCGGAGCTTAGGTTCTTGGGAATAGAGAGAGCTATGGATTCAAAATCCATGAAGTAGAAGTATTGTCCATGAGAATATTCTTTCAAGAATTTGGCCTCTGAAGAGAGAAAGAGAAAATGCCATGTGACCAACACCTTAATGTGATAGCATGCTAGCCATTTCCCCAGAGTAGATTAAAAACACAGTTTCTTCATTGGATAAAGAATGTGACATGTTAATATTTAGTCAAGTCTAATATTTACTAATTTTCTACATTTGATATGTATAGGGAGTTTCAGGTAGAGAAGCTACAGTCATATTTTGGATCAGCTGGATTTTGACTTTGAATATTTGTTTTTAAGACAAGAATTATATCATGGAATTCCTAATACAAAAATAACCTTTAGAAATAATAAGGAATATTTTGGAATTAAGAAACTGTAGGCTTAAAGTTTTAATTCCACAATGATTTTATTACAACCTTTGCATACATTTGCACTTTTTCACCTACTTCTCTTTACTGGCGAAAATTAGATTCCAAAAATCGTCAAGATTAGCATTGCTTCCTATTCAGCATTAGTCCAGAAGCATCTACCACTTTCTTCCCTAGGTCCTTACATTCAGCCCAACCCATATTTGGGTCTGCCCAAGCAAGCTACGTCAATAGGGCTACCCCAGATTCAAACTGACATCACCTCCTGTGCCCACTCATCCAGAAAAATTCTGTAGATTATGTAAATTTCTGGAAGAAGAGTTTAGAGTGTTCTCAAGGGTCTGTCCAGATCTTGACATGTCTGTATTTGAACTGGCTCCTGGAATTATGAGCATATAAAATCACCATCATCACTTCACACATTTATTAATAGCCACCAATTTTTCTAGCATTAACTATGTGCCAAATATTTTACATACATTCTCTAATTTACTTCACCCCACAACACTATCCCCATTTCACAGATGGTAAAATCAAGATTTACACTGATTGGCACAGAGTAAGAGCTCAAGAGCAGAGGGGTAGAGATTTGAACTCAAGTGTGTTTGATCGTAAAATTCAAACTTCCAGGAACTCTGATGCACTACATGGAGTACTTTTAAAATACTTTCCTCCTCATAATGACCCAGTTAAATGGGTGTGGTGATTTTTTGTTATCCTTATTAATTTTACCCCTAGGAAACTGAGCCTCAGAAATGTGCTTTCTTCCCTTAGCTAGTAACAGATGATGTTAGCATCAAAACCGAGATATCCTACTCTAAACTCCAATGGCTTTATTCTTTGAATTACTTTACACTGGAACATAAAACATGTTCATAAAATATAGCCTCTGCTATCGTGACAGGATAACTTTTACAACAATTTTGATTATTATTATTATCTTTTGTTTTTAGTTATCAATCAAAAAAAGAAAGTTCTCCTGTGGTTTCTAAAATCCAGTAATCCTAATTAGATATGGATCAACTGGATTGTTTGGAGCAAGGCTTTGGGGTCAATAATTTTTAGAACCCAAAGCAGAGCAAATCATTTTTAGTTTACTATTTTGAGGTTCTGAAATGTTCAGTTGTGTTTGTTCCTTTGGTCTGCAGCCAGGAACAGAGGCATAAGGGCTCAAATACCAAATGAAAGGGTGTTCTCACAGTACTTCTGGCCAGGGCCAGAGTAGAATATCGGAAAGCTCACATGCAAAGCTGTTCTTCTGAGAGTTTCATACTAAACCTGCAAGATCAAGATTCTTGCAAAAAAATAAAAATAAAAATAAACTTTCAAAAGAGGTTTTTTGGAGCACATTCTTACTTCAAACTCTCGCCAACCTGACTGTGACTTGACACATTCATTCATCCCAAGACCATATATCCATGTAGATGTATATTCTTAAGTAGAAGCCCTCATGCTTGAATAAGTAGTTAATTCTTCCATAAATGTACCTCCACCAGAGATACACTTTGCCACTTTTGTTTTCTATTCCCGGAGGACATATTAGAAGCCAAATATTCCACTTAGGTTAAGAGTACCAACCAGGCAAATGATGTTGCCAAACCTACTTAATTATATTCTGTTTCCTATATGCTCTTAAATTGGCTTAAGGAGGAAAGGGCTCTCCTTCAAAATCAATTTTATTTATTTTTATGCACCTATATAAAATTTCCACCAAGTTTATTTTTGAGTATTGGATTAATTTTGTTCTAGTCATAACTTGAACTTCTAATTTTATCTCATCCCGCTGGTTTCAAGGGTAAAGTATAATCTCAGAAAAGGAAAATATTTTCTGTATTTAATAAGTTTGTGAACTTCCACTTCATTTAACTTTTACTTTGGTTTAGTTATTAATTTTATTTCTAAATTGATGGCTTAATTCTTTCTAAATCATTAGAGTTCATAAACTCAAGCAGTTCAAGTAAAACCTACAATAGTTAAATAGAATCATTTCTAATACAAAAGTTTATTTAAGCTAGTAGCTCAGGAAAAGACCAGATACTGTTTGGAACTGGGGCTTGCCAGGTGGCACAGTGATACATAAGACACAGGTTTAATCCCTGGGTCAGGAAGATCTCCTGGAGGAGGAAATAGCAACCTACTCCAGTATTCTTGCCTGGAACATCCAGGGACAAGAGAGGTTGGTGGGCTGCAGTCCATGGGATTTCAAAGAGCCAGATACAACTCAGTGACTGAGTACACACCTCGAAAGCTGGGTCTTAGACCACAGCACTCAGTAAATCTCCTGAGGGAGGCTATAGAACTTTAGAATGTAAGTTAGAGACCTTAGCAGTGATCTCCAAGGCGTAATCGACTGTGAATAAATAATAATTGTCACTTGAAAAGGAATTTGGTGGCTAAATTACTGTGAGGAACACTGTGTTCAACACATTCAGCTGGATCACTTGCTTGGGTCCTCTCAGAAACTCGTGTGCTAACTGTCCCACCAACAGTCTGGAAGGGAACATCCTGGGTACTGCCAATTGTGACCGGTGGGTGCAGAGTTTTCCCACAGAGCATCCCATCCTTCGCATCTACTTTGGGGAGCTCTGAACTCCAAAGAAGCTAAGAGCCACTGAAAGACAAAAAAATGAACTTCTAAGCATGGTGTTGGTAGCACCTGAAATATAACATAGTATTTATCTTCACAATAACCCTATGCAATGGATACGGAATCCTATTGGTATTTTACAAATGAGAACACTGAAGTTCAATAGTTCAATGGATATATCAGTCATTATGGACCTCATTTGCTTTTGAACAGTACAGAGACAAATCTCTGATCTATTGAATCAGAATTTCAGCAGTGTGGTCCCCATGGGTGTGTGTTTAAGCTGGACAAGTCATTTTGCTGTATGGCTATGGTCGAGAATCACTGGAATCAGCCATTTCTCTATGGCTACATATTCCTTTAAGTGAAAGAACTGAAACTTTAAATTCTGTCTTCTGACTCCTAAGTCCAGTGCTCTTTCTCCTATAACATGCCACCCATAAAAGATTCTCTGCTTCTGGGTGAAGTGAAACGTTAGTCACTGAGTCATTTCTGAGTCTTTGCACTCCATGGACGGTAGCCTGCCAGGCTCCTATGTCCATGGGCTTCTTCAGGCAAGAATATTGGAGTGAGTTGTCATTCCCTTTTCCAGGGGATCTTCCTGACCCAGGGATAGAACCCTGCTCTCCCACATTGCAGGCAGATTCTTTACCATCTGAGCCACCAGAGAAGCCCCTGGGTGTTCCAGGTAAAAATGTGGAAACTGTCAGAAGGTACACACTGGTTGATTGATGGCCTTTTCCAGTCATGGTTTAAGGTGCAGCAGTAACTTGTAACATAGCCAAGTAAACTACATGATTATTTAGAAACAGAAGTCAATATATTAAATTACACATTGACTTCTTGTGAAACCATCTAGAGACATATCTTATAAACTCTGTATAACGTATTGTCAAATATGAATGTTTGCCTCTCCCACTATCAAATGGAAGTATTGTTCCATTTATCTTGAGTATTATACATGGATTTTGAATGTTTGATGACTTGTCTTTAAAGATCTAAATCAAACTATCTTATCAAATATAAAATAAGCCTTTTCCTTTGGCCTCTCTAAAATCCATGAAAACTTTCCCTTTTCACATATAAGAGTGAGTTTTCCAGATCTGCTTGCCCGCTCTTTCATTCTGATTGTGAATGTTCCAGTTCAACTCCCATTTCTGCAATAAAACTGCTTGTTAAAAAAAAAAGTCAGCAATTATTAACCCATTTGATGCTGCTTCTTCTGATGACAGATCACAGTTGGACAGATTCCCAATTCAAATACTCAGTTTGTCAAATTAAAATGCCTCAAACTTTACTTGGTGAGATGGCTGGATGGTATCACGGACTCGATGGACGTGAGTCTGAGTGAACTCTGGGAGATGGTGATGGACAGGGAGGCCTGGCGTGCTGCGATTCATGGGGTCGCAAAGAGTCGGACACGACTGAGTGACTGAACTGAACTGGGAAGGGTGTTTTTATATTGTTTTTTCTCTAAAGCAGTCACTGTATCCTGTAGACATTTTTCATCTTCTGTTAATATTCTTGGGCCCCTTATGCTTCGTTCGTGCCTCTGTTGTTAAGAAAGTTTAGCACATCTTAACCAGGTGGAATGCCCCTCTCTTAGACCACTTAACAGACTAATGCACTTCTCAGTTATTCCTTGAGTTTTGGAACAGAGCAAGCACTCATAAACCTTGGGAAAATGTATTCCTTTACTCTAAGGGAGCTAAGAAAATTACTTAGTCAAAAATGGAGGGTCGAGTTCAAAGAGAGATTGCCTAGTCCTGTTGTATTTACAGGTCAAATGACTGTTTTAGGATGCATTGTGCGTGTCTTAGTAATCCAAAATATTCACTGAGTTGAGTTTAATGGCACATTGAAAGCCATTAAGCAGTACTAAGTAAATACCTTTTTTGGTATGTGTGCTAATTTCAAAAACACATTGTTTTATTTATAATACACTCTTTCCATATTAGAACCAACTGCTCCAGAAGTGGCCCACTATTTGGATTGAGCAGTTTGCCTAGGGCCAGGAATTGAAGCTTTGTGAGTGAGAGTTTATGCTTCATTGAGGCGAGTTCTGGTTAAGAGCATTCAGACACTGGGAAAGTAAATGCTTTGGGGGTTGTTCACAGACTATAAGAGTTGCAAGCAATTCCTGACAAGATGGTGCTAATGATATCATTGAGAGTTAAGGAAAAAAACCCTTAATGGCATTACATATTAAAGTCAAAGTGTTAGTTACTCAGTTGTGTCCGACTTTTTGCAACCTCATGAACTGTAGCCCACAAGGCTCTTCTGTCTATGGAATTCTCCAGGCAAGAATACTGGAGTGGGTAGCCATTCCCTTTTCCAGGGGATCGTCCCAACCCAGGGATTGAACCCAGGTCTTCTGCACTGCAGGCAGATTCTTTACCATCTGAGCCACGATCCTTTGTACAAGTGAGGCTGTACAATTGGGGATGCCATTTTATGTGACTTCTAAATAATCAAATTAGAATCACTTTTTTAAACTTAAAAATTATTTGTCAAACCTACTCATTTTATCAGTGAGGAACAAAGAGTACAGACAGCTAAAATGGCATGCCTACTGTCCCAGAGCTACAGAGGAGGAGAGCTAAAGCTGAGCTCCATTTTAACCTTTGCCATGATTCCCCCATGACAAGCCTTCTCCACGTACCAGAAGAAGCTGTAAATGCAGCTAACAGCTAACACCAATAAAATATCACTGGTTTATTCAAAAACCACAGTCACGGCTTATTTCTTAAGGACACACTTTTTTTTGTACCCTATTTCATTGAATGCCTAAGATTGAATGGTCAATGTCCTTTTTATCTGTGTTGGGATGACAGAACCACCTTGGGTACCAAAGCTTCAGAGCTGGGCATCATCCAAGACTCTGCACTCCTCTCCCTTTCCCACTCCCCTCTCCCGTGCACCCAAACCCCAGCAATTCCCACTGTTCTGCCTCCCACCCCCCTGAGCTGGCCCAAGTCATTCCAGCCTGTCTCTGGACCACAGACCATAGCACATTTCCTGATGGGCTTTCTCATCTTGAATGCTGTTCTCCCAACAGGTTTGGGCAGATGCCTTTCAGTTCTGCCTAGGCCTTCATAAGGTCGATTGCATGAAGCTGAAGCAACATGACTTGAAAAATAAAGCTTCCACAATCTGACTTCTGCTTGTCCCTGTGATAGCATCATCTCATTATCCCCACCATCTAGCGTTGGGTACCTTAGGTGGTATTTCCTTCCACACTCTCCCCACTTCATGTGTTATTCTCTTTCTGATGTTGACTTTCCTGACCCTCCACCTGGAGGGTCCTTCGCCCACTCCAATCTCACCCAGCTGGTCCACCTCGATAACTCCAGCTCATGCGTGGAGGCTTTAGGGCCAGGCTGCCACCTTCCCCGAGTCCTGCCCTATCACCTTCCACCCACATTTGCCAGTTAGGTGTCCCCTCAGTAACTTCTAGGGGCACTCCACCCCTGCGTTTACTGCATATGCTCCTCCGGGTGTGGTCTTCACCCTGGATTCCAGCTCCTTGAAGTTAGGGATCGTATCTTGTTTATCCTTATCTTCTAAATGCCTAGCACTGGGGCCAGATATCTGACAGGTGTTCAGTGTTTGTTGAATACATGGAGAAATAAAGCATTCCTACCCCAGATGATTCCCTTTCTGAAAATGGGACTACAGCGTGGATTCTCATCCTAACATAAGTAAAAGAACGCAAACATTCGATTTTGCTTTTCTTAGGAATTGCAAGCTGTACATTTTTACCAAACTGATAGTTAATACTAAAGGGTATCAAACATCTTGGTGGGGAAGGGGGGTGGTTCTTGCCATAATACTGTTATGACCTCTAGTTATGAGTAAGCCATCCTCTCCTCATTGGAAAGATGATCAGAATCAAGGACGGCAATGATGGAAGGTAACCATCATATCCTACTTGCTAGAAAAGTAATCTCAGCTGGGGGGGTGAAGAAAACTAGTCATATGGAGGTCAAGTAACTTGCACACTTGCAAGTGTGTGGCAGAATTCAGATTAGAACTCAGATCGATATCAGCAGTAAGCCACATGTCTCCTACTGCAGCAGGCTGCCTCAAGCAAGAACATCATCATATTGAATTTATTCCACAACCATCCAACAATCCATGGCAAATTTTCAAAAATATTTTCTAAATGTGTAAGATTGATGACTCTGCTTATAGAGCAATATATTGAAGGTAGTTTCATTATTTCAAATACCTTGTGATTGATTTCTACAGAGAAAAGAAACAAATAGTGAAAATAAAGATATAAAAATCCTTGGCTCTGAGCATTGAGAGAGTTCTAAAGTCTATGAACCACAACCTCTGACTTGGAGAGACCCCCAGATGAATTTTGTTTTCCTTTCACCCTCATCCAGCAGAGCACAGCTTTGGAATCCTACTTCCATTAACTACCCATTGTTTCTTTTATCAACCTCATCTCATTATAAAATATCATTTTTTATGAAAGGTAATGTTACATGGTAGAAAACTGTAAAAAATTAATGGATAGAGTTGGTATAAAGAAAATACATTATTTCAATAGTTTTATTATTTTTTTTGTACATTACACATTCACAGGTTTTTTTCATATGGATATGTTTTATAGATGACTCCATTCAAAGCAAATTACTTTTAACACTTTGATCATTGAGGGATTTAAATCAGCCTGCTTTCCCACAGGAAGAACTCTTTTCTAAAAATATATACCTGTATTGTTTCTAATAATTTTATTCTTTTTATCCTGAAAAAAAAAAAAGGAGAAGGAAATGGCAACCCACTCCAGTGTTCTTGCCTGGAGAATCCCATGGATGGAGGAGCCTGGTAGGTTACAGTCCATGGAGTCGCAAAGAGTCGGACATGACTGAGTGACTTCACTATGGTCTGTGGTGGCTTCCCAAGTGCTGCTAGTGGTAAAGAATCCTCCTGCCAATGCAGGAGATGAAAGAGAAGCAGGTTTAACCCCTGGGTTGGGAAGATGCCCTGGAGGAGGAGATGGCAGCCCGCTCCAGTGTTCTTGCCTGGAGAATCCCATGGACAGAGGAGCCTGGTGGGCTACAGTCCATGGGGTTGCAAAGAGTCGGACACAACTGAGCAACATCATTATCATTATCATTATCCTAAAAAAATCCATTAGAAGTTCTCAAAAAGATTATATATAAAATTACTTTAAAGTTTGAATGAATGTCATTAGTCCCTTAATTTAGTTTCTGAGATTCCAACAATATCTGAGAGAATACATATTTTTCTCAATAATTTCTTTTATCACTGAATATGGTATCTAGAACAGGGCTGCCATCACATATATGCTTAATAAATGTGTGTTCAATGAGAAAACACCTTCTAGGAGGCTGGGACCCATCATTTGTAGATCTGTGGCTTTTTCTCCTGTGTTTGCACATTTATTTAATCAGTCTATCAATTAGACGGTGACTAAATTAAACAAAAGAAAAGAAGAAAAATATTGGAAGGGTATAGAAGGCTCTTAAGGGCCAAAAGTTGGTCACTTAGGACATAAGAGGACAAAAGATGGGACCCAGATTGCTGCTCCAATGCTTTGGCCACCTGATGTAAAGAGCCAACCCACTGGGAAAGACCCTGATGCCCGGAAAGATTGAGGTAAGGAGGAGAAGGAGACAACAGAGGATGAGATGGTGGGATGGCATCATGGACTCCATGGACATGAGTTTGAGTAAACTCCAGAAGATAGTGAAGGACAGGGAAGCCTGGCGTGCTGCAGTCCATGGGGTCGCAAAGATCCGGACACAACGGTGACTGAACAGCAGCAAACGTGACTCATTGTGATAGCTATCAAACAGCCAAGTGACTAGAAACGTTTCAGCTTTTATCCTGAAGACTTTACAAAGCAGTTGCCTGTATTTGCATATGTACTCATATATATGTATATATCCATATACTATATGGATATTTGTACAGATACATGTGTATATATACAAATACATATGTATGGTTACATATGTAAATATATGTGAATATATACATATGCAAATATGTGCAAATCTTCTTTTTGAAAAAAAATATATATATCCATTTATCAAGGAGGGCCTTCAACCTCAGTGGTTCACAACCTACTGATGTTCTTTGACTCCATTGCTTTCCTGCTTATCCAGCAGTGGGAGCACAATTCTGATGCATAAAACATGAATAGAGACACTTGCTTCAAAATAACATTTTTCCAGGGATCTATTTTATCTCCACAACCCCCAAACCTCTGGCGAGCCCTATTCTGCTTCTGGGATGAATTAAAACATTTTGGCAGGAAGATATGATAAAATATTCTCTGATCTATGACTCGCTTATAGAGCAATATATTGAAGGTAGTTTCATTATTTCAAATACCTTGTGATTGATTTCTACAGAGAAAAGAAACAAATAGTGAAAATAAAGATATAAAAATCCTTGGCTCTGAGCATTGAGAGAGTTCTAAAGTCTATGAACCACAACCTCTGACTTGGAGAGACCCCCAGATGAATTTTGTTTTCCTTTCACCCTCATCCAGCAGAGCACAGCTTTGGAATCCTACTTCCATTAACTACCCATTGTTTCTTTTATCAACCTCATCTCATTATAAAATATCATTTTTTATGAAAGGTAATGTTACATGGTAGAAAACTGTAAAAAATTAATGGATAGAGTTGGTATAAAGAAAATACATTATTTCAATAGTTTTATTATTTTTTTTGTACATTACACATTCACAGGTTTTTTTCATATGGATATGTTTTATAGATGACTCCATTCAAAGCAAATTACTTTTAACACTTTGATCATTGAGGGATTTAAATCAGCCTGCTTTCCCACAGGAAGAACTCTTTTCTAAAAATATATACCTGTATTGTTTCTAATAATTTTATTCTTTTTATCCTGAAAAAAAAAAAAGGAGAAGGAAATGGCAACCCACTCCAGTGTTCTTGCCTGGAGAATCCCATGGATGGAGGAGCCTGGTAGGTTACAGTCCATGGAGTCGCAAAGAGTCGGACATGACTGAGTGACTTCACTATGGTCTGTGGTGGCTTCCCAAGTGCTGCTAGTGGTAAAGAATCCTCCTGCCAATGCAGGAGATGAAAGAGAAGCAGGTTTAACCCCTGGGTTGGGAAGATGCCCTGGAGGAGGAGATGGCAGCCCGCTCCAGTGTTCTTGCCTGGAGAATCCCATGGACAGAGGAGCCTGGTGGGCTACAGTCCATGGGGTTGCAAAGAGTCGGACACAACTGAGCAACATCATTATCATTATCATTATCCTAAAAAAATCCATTAGAAGTTCTCAAAAAGATTATATATAAAATTACTTTAAAGTTTGAATGAATGTCATTAGTCCTTAATTTAGTTTCTGAGATTCCAACAATATCTGAGAGAATACATATTTTTCTCAATAATTTCTTTTATCACTGAATATGGTATCTAGAACAGGGCTGCCATCACATATATGCTTAATAAATGTGTGTTCAATGAGAAAACACCTTCTAGGAGGCTGGGACCCATCATTTGTAGATCTGTGGCTTTTTCTCCTGTGTTTGCACATTTATTTAATCAGTCTATCAATTAGACGGTGACTAAATTAAACAAAAGAAAAGAAGAAAAATATTGGAAGGGTATAGAAGGCTCTTAAGGGCCAAAAGTTGGTCACTTAGGACATAAGAGGACAAAAGATGGGACCCAGATTGCTGCTCCAATGCTTTGGCCACCTGATGTAAAGAGCCAACCCACTGGGAAAGACCCTGATGCCCGGAAAGATTGAGGTAAGGAGGAGAAGGAGACAACAGAGGATGAGATGGTGGGATGGCATCATGGACTCCATGGACATGAGTTTGAGTAAACTCCAGAAGATAGTGAAGGACAGGGAAGCCTGGCGTGCTGCAGTCCATGGGGTCGCAAAGATCCGGACACAACGGTGACTGAACAGCAGCAAACGTGACTCATTGTGATAGCTATCAAACAGCCAAGTGACTAGAAACGTTTCAGCTTTTATCCTGAAGACTTTACAAAGCAGTTGCCTGTATTTGCATATGTACTCATATATATGTATATATCCATATACTATATGGATATTTGTACAGATACATGTGTATATATACAAATACATATGTATGGTTACATATGTAAATATATGTGAATATATACATATGCAAATATGTGCAAATCTTCTTTTTGAAAAAAAATATATATATCCATTTATCAAGGAGGGCCTTCAACCTCAGTGGTTCACAACCTACTGATGTTCTTTGACTCCATTGCTTTCCTGCTTATCCAGCAGTGGGAGCACAATTCTGATGCATAAAACATGAATAGAGACACTTGCTTCAAAATAACATTTTTCCAGGGATCTATTTTATCTCCACACCCCCAAACCTCTGGCGAGCCCTATTCTGCTTCTGGGATGAATTAAAACATTTTGGCAGGAAGATATGATAAAATATTCTCTGATCTGATTCTAAGTCCACAGTGTCTTACCAAGTTTTCAACAAAAATATTATTTTAAAAGAAGTGGCAAAATATTCAGTGACAAAATGTCTATGAGCCATTGCGTACTAAAAAAGAGAGACATCACTTTGCCGACAAGGTCCATCTAGTCAAAGCTATGGTTTTTCCAGTAGTCATGTATGGATGTGAAAACTGGACCATGAAGAAAGATGAGCTCTGAGGAATTAATGCCTCAAATTGTGGTGCTGGAGAAGACTCTTCAGAGTCCCTTGTACAGCAAGGAGATCAAACCAGTCAGTTCTAAAGGAAATCAACCCTGAATATTCATTGGAAGGACCTAGGGAAGCTGAAGCTCCAATACCTTGGCCACCTGATGCAAAGAGCTGACTGATTGGAAAAGACCTTGATGCTTGGAAAGATTGAGGGCAAGAGGAGAAGGGTGACAGAGGATGAGATAGTTGGATGGTATCACTGACTCAGTAGACATGAATTTGAGCAAATGCCAGGAAATAGAGAAGGACAGGAAAGACTGATGTGGTGTAGTTCATGGGGGTCACAAGAAGTTGGACATGGAACTTCCTAGGTGGTTCAGTGGTAAACAATCCACCTGCCAATGCAAGAGACATGGGTTCGATCATCCAAGAAGATTCCACATGTCGTGGAGCAGCTATGCCCATATGCTACAAATATTGGGCCCGTGCTCTAGAGTCCAGGAAGCGTAATTACCGAGCCCACGAACTGTAGCTACTGAAACCTATGTGCCCTGGAGCCCATGCTCCACAGCAAAAGCCACAACAATGAGAAGCCCATAAACCACAACTGGAGAGTAGTCACCACTCACTGCAGCAAGAGAAAGGCCCACACAGCAAGGAAGACCCCCATGGTCAAAATAAACAAAATTATTTTTAAAAAAAGAGAGAGAGACACAACTTACCAACTGACAACAAAAACAAATGTGGAAAAATCATAAGTGGACTGTAAGGGCCTTAGAGGCAAGACTCAGGAGTCCCAGTCTTTGTTTTTTTTACAAGCCCAGTACAGACACATGTGATGTTTTGAGGAGCCAAGCTGATAAAGCAATTTGAGCTATAGCATTTTGATGCAACCTAAATATCAAATAATTAACTTTTTATTAAAATAATTAACTATATGAAACAGTGAACTTCAACTCCATCAGAATGCCTACTCCTGGCAAATAATAATATAATCAGTATTCACTGATTTATACTTAGTCTTCTTAGAAAGGGCCATCAATCATTAGAAGAAATATGCTTGTTTTATTCTAATACTTCACTAATATCAGGAAGGTATACCTTTCAGATTCCTGGTTTTACCCTTAAAGTTAAAGTGGCCCCATTCCTTGTTTTCAGTTAAGCAATGAAGTGACGGATCTACAATGAAGCATATTCTGTTTCCTGTTAGAAACCTAGACCCATGATTCTCAGTTCTCAGGGCATAACCAGGGATTGGGGAAGGATGAAAATTGGTGCATACCATAATCATCAATGAGAAAGGAGGACCCTTAAAAAGTATATGTAATATATATCATAATTACAGATGTTGCAAAGAAAATAGAAACCATTGTTCCTGATATAAACTACAAAAACAAAACTTTAAGTGAAAGTCACTCAGTCATGTCCTACTGTTTGCAACCCTGGAATTCTCCAGGCCAGAATACTGGAGTGTGTAGCTTTTCCATTCTCCAAGGAATCTTCCCAACTCAGGTATCAAACCCTGGTCTCCTGCATTGCAGGCAGATTCTTTTCCAGCTGAGCCACAAGGGGAACCCAAGTATATTAGAGTGGGTAGCCTATCCCTTTTCCAGTGGATCTGCCTGACCCAGGAATCAAACTGGGATCTCCTGCATTTCAAGTGGGGTTTTTTTACCAACTAAGCTCTTAGGGAAGCTCATAAAGCTTGATTGTATCTTTTTGATTACAATAGGTGGCCCTACCAATCTTTGAGTAGAGAAGAGAGCTTGAGATCTTTATGGTTTCTCAAAAGTAAGTTGGTTTCAAAACTAGTGGGAAAATCCTAGCATAGAATATGAACATCTTTGCTTTCTGTAGAGTTCAGGATTACATCAGTTCAGTTCAGTTCAGTCGCTCAGTCGTGTCCCACTCTTTGCAACCCCATGAATCGCAGCACGTCAGGCCTCCCTGTCCATCACCAACTCCCGGAGTCCACTCAGACTCACGTCCATTGAGTCCGTGATGCCATCCAGCCATCTCATCCTCGGTCGTCCCCTTCTCCTCCTGCCCCCAATCCCTCCCACCATCAGAGTCTTTTCCAATGAGTCAACTCTTCACATGAGGTGGCCAAAGTACTGGAGTTTCAGCTTCAGCATCATTCCTTCCAAAGAAATCCCAGGGTTGATCTCCTTCAGAATGGACTGGTTGGATCTCCTTGCAGTCCAAGGGACTCTCAAGAGTCTTTTCCAACACCACAGTTCAAAAGCATCAATTCTTCGGCGCTCAGCCTTCTTCACAGTCCAACTCTCACATCCATACATGACCATTGGAAAAACCATGGCTTGACTAGATCGACCTTAGTCGGCAAAGTAATGTCTCTGCTTTTGAATATGCTATCTAGGTTGGTCATAACTTTCCTTCCAAGGAGAAAGCATCTTTTAATTTCATGGCTGCAGTCACCATCTACAGTGATTTTGGAGCCCAAAAAAATAAAGTCTGACACTATTTCCACTGTTTCCCCATCTATTTCCCATGAAGGATTACATAACTTTCCTTAATTGGTTTGCAATCAAATAATATACCCTCATAGAGCTTAGATTCTCAAGGTAAAACCAAATTTTTCCCTTGAAAATCTCTTCAACCACCAATTAAACCATTATATTTTTCCACTGCAAACTCATTTTCCAATACAACACATGACATCCAATCAAAATGGAAAGTGGTAAGAAATTGAAAACTGTCTAAAATCAAGATATGCATTAAGGACAGACCAAGGGTCAGGCATTCAGCAGATATGGATGTCCACTGTGTATATTAGTTGGTGATTTTCTTTTTTAAGTAGGGATTTTACATTTTGGCTGTGCCAGCCGTATGTCAGTGTCACATAGTAAATGCTCAATAAATGCTTGTCAGATGAAGATTTGATGGCTCAGAAATTTGTTCATGAAAATTTTCCACTTGACCGCAAGTTTAGTGCAATAATCCATTCATAGTCAAATTGCTACTGTAGTCAAGAATTTCCATGACATTTTGTCCCTGTAACTTACCAATACTGAAAGTTAAGTATTTCAAATAAGATTTTTTTTCCTTTAAACTTATGTCAGGTGAGCAAGAAATATCATTGCCCACTGCACTATAGTACATCAAAAAATAGAATTATTTGACATGACATATCCTCTTTCACAACGATGACCTCCCACCTTTCCTATGGTACTGTCATTCTTAGGGGACACCTGCTTAGCTTGCAACCCACAGCTCAGTGTGTGCCACGCAGCAGCAGATGGCTTGAGGCATGACGTGTTAATGGCAGTGATTACTTTATGAATAGTGACAGCTGATCGGGGACAGAATAAAACAATAGTAGCTGCCATCCTGGAAAAGGTGCTAAATAGGGGTGGCATGCTTAGTGAAGGCTATACCTTTCTCTTGAACCTCATTATCAGTTCCAAAGGGACATGCAGGCCAGCCAGGCAATGGCAGATTCAGACACAGAGGAAAGAACCCATCCACCGAGATTTCTGTCCACTTTAATTGGGGCGGGGGAGGGTGCGAGCTTCTAATGTGCAAGCCATTTGGGTAAGTGAAATGCGTGTTCCCAGTTTTACTCCTCATTTGCCATCTTCGATACTCATCACTTTTAAGAGATCTGCTTCCTACCACTCTTCCTTCAAGAATCACTGCCTTGAGCCAGGGTAGAAGTCACTGTGACAGAGGATAAGGAATATTTCTGAGGGCCAACAGTACCCTGGACAAATTTCTATCTTTGAGTCATACCTCTAGGAAAAGATGATGTGAAGGAAATCACAGACAGGCTTTGTTAAGGGTTATTCATTCATTCCAAAACCTGAACACTGGGGAATAAAGCAAATAAAGTAGAGGTTCTTATCTTCAAGGAGTATTAGAAAGACATACATATAAACAGTCAGTTATAATTTGGACTCATGATATTTTATGTTGAATATAAGATTAGCTTTTGGGTTTTCCCAAACAATTTCACCAATGTAGATATATATTTAAATTAATACAAATTATATATACAATTGTATTAATATATTTAATATATAATAATTTAAGTCTATATTAAATATAAACTTGTATGTGATTTATATATTTAAATATATATTTATACAGCATATATAAATACAAATTTATATTAAATTACCTAATAAAATAAATATTCAATATTACAATGAGTTTATCAAATCCTAGTGACTTACTCTGGATTATCAACATATCATACTAAAACATAGGATGTTTTGCAAAATCAAAGGAGCATGAGGACTTCCACTCTGCATCTGGTGGATTTTGCCCATATATTAATTGTTTGTTGTTGTTGTTTAGTCCCTAAGTGGTGTCAAACTTTTTGTGACCCTCATGGACTGTAGCCTGCCTCCTCTCAAGCAATACTAGAGTGGGTTGCCATTTCCTTCTCCAGGGGATTTTCCTGATCCAGGGTTTAAACCCATGTCTCCTGCATCCCAGGCGGGTTCTTTGCCACTGAGCCACTGGGAAGGCCCATCTTAATTGTTCAGTTCGGTTCAGTCACTCAGTCGTGTCCGACTCTTTGCAACCCCATGAATCGCAGCACGCCAGGCCTCCCTGTCCATCACCAACTCCCAGAGTTCACTCAGACTCGCATCCATCGAGTCAGTGATGCCATCCAGCCATCTCATCCTCGGTCGTCCCCTTCTCCTCCTGCCTCCAATCCCTCCCAGCATCAGAGTCTTTTCCAATGAGTCAACTCTTCGCATGAGGTGGCCAAAGTACTGGAGTTTCAGCTTTAGCATCATTCCTTCCAAAGAAAGCCCAGGGTTGATCTCCTTCAGAATGGACTGATTGGATCTCCTTGCAGTCCAAGGGACTCTCAAGAGTCTTCTCCAACACCACAGTTCAAGAGCATCAATTCTTCAGCACTCAGCCTTCTTCACAGTCCAACTCTCACATCCATACATGACCACAGGAAAAACCATAGCCTTGACTAGACGGACCTTAGTCGGCAAAGTAATGTCTCTGCTTTTGAATATGCTATCTAGGTTGATCATAACTTTTCTTCCAAGGAGTAAGCATCTTTTAATTTCATGGCTGCAATCACCATCTGCAGTAATTCTGGAGCCCAAAACAATTAAGTCTGACACTGTTTCCCCATCTATTTCCCATGAAGTGATGGGACTTGATNATGCTATCTAGGTTGGTCATAACTTTTCGTCCAAGGAGTACGCGTCTTTTAATTTCATGGCTGCAGTCACCATCTGCAGTGATTTTGGAGCGCCAAAAAATAAAGTCTGACACTGTTTCCCCATCTGTTTCCCATGAAGTGATGGGACCAGACGCCATGATCTTCGTTTTCTGAATGTTGAGCTTTAAGCCAACTTTTTCACTCTCCTCTTTTACTTTCATCAAGAAGCTTTTTAGTTCGTCTTCACTTTCTGCCATAAGAGTGGTGTTACATGGGGGTATTTCATTTAGGTGTATGTTTTGGGCTTCCCTTATGGCTCGCTCAGCTGGTAAAGAATTCGACTGCAATGTGGGAGACCTGAGTTCGATCCCTGGGTTGGGAAGATCCCTTGGAGAAGGGAACTGCTACCCACTCCAGTATTCTGGCCTGCAGAATTCCACGGATTGTATAGTCCATGGAATCACAGAGTTGGACACGACTAAGCGAATTTCACTCACTTATTCTCCATCTAGGTCTTCTACACAATCCCTAAAGGGGATCCCACAATCTGAGGCTTTCTCACATCCCACACAGCCTGTTCAAATGGTCTTCACCCAAGTACACCAGCAGAGACCTTTAAGAGAATTCACAGGCTTATTTAGGAAAATTACAAGGAGATCCAACCAGTCCGTTCTAAAGGAGATCAGCCCTGGGTGTTCTTTGGAAGGACTGATGCGAAAGCTGAAACTCCAATACTTTGGCCACCTCATGCGAAGAGTTGACTCATTGGAAAAAAATCCCTCCCTCTGATGCTGGGAGGGATTCGGGGCAAGAGGAGAAGGGCATGACAGAGGATGAGATGGCTGGATGGCATTACCAACTTGGTGGACGTGAGTTTGAGTGAACTCCAGGAGTTTGATGGACAGGGAAGCCTGGCGTGCTGCAATTCACGGGGTCGCAAAGGGTGGCACAGGTCTGAGCGACTGAACTGAACTGAAGTTGAATTTTTTAAGAGCTTTCTAGAGATATAATTTACAGACTATAAATTCCACCTAATTCACATACGCAAATCAGTGGGGTGTTTGTATATTTACAGAGTTGTGCAAGCATCCCTACAATCTAACTTTAGAACACCCCCAAAATGAAACTGTGTAACTCTAGCACTCACTCCCCATTCTGCCCATTGCTCTTCCCCTTCCCAGCCCTAAGCAACTGCTAATCTGCTAATACTTTGTTTCTTGCCTACCCTGGAAATTTCTTATAAATGGTATACAGCATGTGGGTCTTTGTGACTGACTTCTTTTACTTCACACGTTTCCGAGGATTATACCTGTTGGAGTTGTATTTCATTTTCTTTTACTGCTCAATGTTCTACTGTATGGATATATCACATGAATTGATAAACATCTGGGTTGTTTCTACTTTTTTTGGTTCTTACAAATAATGCTGCTATGAAATTGGTGCACAAGGCTTTTTGAGGTCATACGTTTTCACTTCTCTTGAGGAAACACCTAGGAGTGTGGAGTCACACGGTAACTCTATGTTTAAAGAATTTCATTTCCGTCACTCAGTCATATCCATCTCTCTGTGACCGCATGGACCACAGCACGCCAGGCCTCCTTGTCCATCACCAACTCCTGGAGTTTACTCAAACTCATGTCCATTGAGTCGGTGATGCCATCCAACCATCTCATCCTCTGTAGTCCCCTTCTCCTCCTGCCCTCAACCTTTCCCAGCATCAGGGTCTTTTCAAATGAGTCAGCTCTTCCCATCAGGTGGCCAAAATATTGACATTTCAGCTTCAACATCAGTCCTTCCAATGAACAACCAGGACTGATCTCCTTTAGGATGGACTGGTTGGATCTCCTTGCAGTCCAAGGCATTCTCAAAAGCCTTCTCCAACACCACAGTTCAAAAGCATCAATTCTTCTGCACTCAGTTTCTTCACAGTCCACTCTCACATGTATACGAGACCACTGGAAAAACCATAGCTTTGACTAGACGGACCTTTGCTGGCAAAGTAATGTCTCTGCTTTTGAATATGCTGTCTAGGTGGGTCATAACTTTCCTTCCAAGGAGTAAGTGTCTTTAATTTCATGCCTGTGGTCACCATCTGCAGTGATTTCAGAGCCCCCAAAAATAAAGTTTGTCACTGTTTCCACTGTTTCCTCTTCTATTTGCCATCAAGTGATGGGACCAGATGCCATGATCTTAGTTTTCTGAATGTTGAGCTTTAAGTCAACTTTTTCACTCTCCACTTTCACTTTCATTAAGAGGCCCTTTAGTTCTTCTTCACTTTCTGCCATAAGGGTGGTGCCATCTGCATCTCTGAGGTTATTGATATTTCTCCTAGCAATCTTGATTCCAGCTTGCGCTTCATCCAGTCCGATATTTCCATCATGTATTCTGCATATAAATTAAATCAACAGGATGACAATATACAGCTTTGACACATTCCTTTCCCGTTGTTCCATGCTCGATTCTAACTGTTGTTTCTTGACCTGCATACAGATTTCTCAGGAGGCAGGTAAGGTGGTATCCCAGCTCTTGTAAAATTTTCCACAGTTTGTTGTGATCCACACAGTCAAAGGCTTTGGCATAGTTAATAAAGCAGAAGTAGATGCTTTTTCTGGAACTCTCTTGCCTTTTCTATGATCCAGTGGATGTTGGCAATTTGATCTCTGGTTCCTCTGACTTTTCTAAATGTAGCTTGAACACCTGGAATTCTCAGCTCACGTACTGTTGAAACCTCACTTGGAGAATTTTGAGCATTATTTTACCAGCATGTGCAAATGACACCACCCTTATGGCAGAAAGTGAAAAGGAACTAAAAAGCCTCTTGATGAAAGTGAAAGTGGACAGTGAAAAAGTTGGTTAAAGTTCAACATTCAGAAAACAAAGATTATGGCATCCAGTCCCAGCACTTCATGGGAAATAGATACGGAAACAGTGGAAACAGTGTCAGACTTTCTTTTTTTGAGCTCCAAAGTCACTGCAGATGCTGACTGCAGTCATGAAATTAAAAGACGCTTACTCCTTGGAAGGACAGTTATGACCAACCTAGACAGCATATTCAAAAGCAGAGACATTACTTTGCCAACATAGGTCTGTCTAGTCAAGGCTATGGTTTTTCCAGTGGGCATGGATGGATGTGAATGTTGGACTGTGAAGAAAGCTGAGCCCCGAAGAATTGATGCTTTTGAACTGTGATGTTGGAGAAGACTCTTGAGTCCTTTGGACTGCGAAGAGATCCAACCAGTCCCTTGTAAAGGAGATCGGTCCTGGGTGTTCTTTAGAAGGAATGATGCTAAAGCTGAAACTCCAATACTTTGGCCATCTCATGCAAAGTGTATGGATGTGAATGTTGGACTGTGAAGAAAGCTGAGCCCCGAAGAATTGATGCTTTTGAACTGTGATGTTGGAGAAGACTCTTGAGTCCTTTGGACTGCGAAGAGATCCAACCAGTCCCTTGTAAAGGAGATCGGTCCTGGGTGTTCTTTAGAAGGAATGATGCTAAAGCTGAAACTCCAATACTTTGGCCATCTCATGCAAAGTGTTGACTCATTGGAAATGACCCTGATGCAGGAGGAGAAGGGGACGACAGAGGATGAGATGGCTGGATGGCATCACCCACTCGATGGACATGAGTTTGGGTGGATCCAGGAGTTGGTGATGGACAGGGAGGCCTGGCGTCCTGCAATTCATGGAGTCGCAAAGAGTCAGACACAGTCGACTGAGCAACTGAACTCAATAAATAAGCCAGGAAATACTAAGCAGCATTTGTAGTTATTAAGTTCACATGACCAAAGTTATACTTCAACCAAAGGACTGCATGACCCTTTCATTAAAAATTATAATCTCCTCTGAATGCTTGATGGCTCAATCAAACAAACCCTAAGAAAAATTAAACTACATCTGAGAAGTTTTGAATTCATCCTTGTGATTCTGAGCAGATAGAGAAGTTGCCTTCAATTTTAAGTAAGGTTAGTATTTCTTACCTCAAGCAATAGCAGAGCAATAGGGCAAAGCACCATTGGAAAATAAAAATATGGGCAACCATTTCGTGTTCATTGCTGGAAAGGTGCATCATGTTATTTCTTCCTTTTCAGCATAGCAATTTTCTTTTTAATTCCTATCAGGAAGTTCCTGCAAGTACTTTAAGGAAGATTTTCTGTGGACAGAGATTAACATGTGAAAAGCGATGACAACGAAAGGTGGTTGTTGTTGTTGAATCACGACGCCGGGATTCTTGGTCTCCGGAGGAGAAGAATTCAATCCGGGGCCAGAGACGAGGCTTGATCGCTCAGAGCTTTTGTTGTCAGTTCAGTTCAGTTCAGGTCAGTCGCTCAGTCGCGTCCGACTCTTTGCGACCCCATGAATCGCAGTACGCCAGGCCTCCCTGTCCATCACCAACTCCCGGAGTTCACCCAGTCTCATGTCCATTGAGTCCGTGATGCCATCCAGCCATCTCATCCTCGGTCGTCCCCTTCTCCTCCTGCCCCCAATCCCTCCCAGCATCAGGGTCTTTTCCAATGAGTCAACTCTTCGCATGAGGTGGCCAAAGTACTGGAGCTTCAGTTTTAGCATCATTCCTTCCAAAGAAATCCCAGGGTTGATCTCCTTCAGAATGGACTGGTTGGATCTCCTTGCAGTCCAAGGGACTCGCAAGAGTCTTCTCCAACACCACAGTTCAAAAGCATCAATTCTTCGGCGCTCAGCCTTCTTCACAGTCCAACTCTCACATCCATACATGACCACAGGAAAAACCATGGCCTTGACTAGACGCACCTTAGTCGGCAAAGTCATGTCTCTGCTTTTGAATATACTATCTAGGTTGGTCATAACTTTTCTTCCAAGGAGTAAGCATCTTTTAATTTCATGGCTGCAGTCACCATCTGCAGTGATTTTGGAGCCCCAAAAAACAAAGTCTGACACTGTTTCTACTGTTTCCCCATCTATTTCCCATGAAGTGATGGGGCCAGATGCCATGATCTTCGTTTTCTGAATGTTGAGCTTTAAGCCAACTTTTTCACTCTCCTCTCTCACTTTCAACAAGAGGCTTTTTAGCTCCTCCTCACTTTCTGCCATAAGGGTGGTGTCATCTGCATATCTGAGGTGATTGATATTTCTCCCAGCAATCTTGATTCCAGCTTGTGTGTCTTCCAGTCCAGCGTTTCTCATGATGTACTCTGCCTAGAAGTTAAATAAGCAGCGTGACAATATACAGCCTTGACGGACTCCTTTTCCTATTTGGAACCAGTCTGTTGTTCCATGTCCAGTTCTAAGTGTTGCTTCCTGACCTGCATACAGATTTCTCAAGAGGCAGGTCAGGTGGTCTGGTATTCCCATCCCTCTCAGAATTTTCCACAGTTTCTTGTGATCCACACAGTCAAAGGCTTTGGCATAGTCAATCAAGCAGGAATAGATGTTCTTCTGGAACTCTCTTGCCTTTTCCATGATCCAGCAGATATTGGCAATTTGATCTCTGGGTCCTCTGCCTTTTCTAAATCCAACTTGAACATCAGGGAGTTCACGGTTCACGTGTTGCTGAAGTCTGGCTTGGAGAATTTTGAGCATTACTTTACTAGCATGTGAGATGAGTGCAATTGTGCGGTAGTTGGAGCATTCTTTGGCATTGCCTTTCTTTGGAATTGGGATGAAAACGGACCTTTTCCAGTCCTGTGGCCACTGCTGAGTTTTCCAGATTTGCTGGCAAATTGAGTGCAGCACTCTCACAGCATCATCTTTCAGGATTTGAAACAGCTCAACTGGAATTCCATCACCTCCACTAGCTTTGTTCGTAGTGATGCTTTCTAAGGCCCACTTGACTTCACGTTCCATGATGTCTGGCTCTGGATTAGTCATCACATCATCACGATTCTCTGGGTCATGAAGATCTTTTTTGTACAGTTCTTCTGTGTATTCTTGCTACCTCCTCTTAATATCTTCTGCTTCTGTTAGGTCCAGACCATTTCTGTCCTTTATCGAGCCCATCTTTGCATGAAATATTCCCTTGGTATCTCTAATTTTCTTGAAGAGATCTCTAGTCTTTCCACTCTGTTCTTTTCCTCTATTTCTTTGCATTGATCGCTGAAGAAGGCTTTCTTATCTGTTCTTGCTATTCTTTGGAACTCTGCATTCAGATGCTTCTATCTTTCCTTTTCTCCTTTGCTTTTCACCTCTCTTCTTTTCACTGCTATTTGTAAGGCCTCCTCAGACAGCCATTTTGCTTTTTTTGCATTTCTTTGCCATGGGGATGGTCTTGATCCCTGTCTCCTGTACAATGTTCACCAACCTCATTCCGTAGTTCCTCAGGCACTCTATCTATCAGATCTAGACCCTTAAATCTATTTCTCACTTCCACTGTATAATCATAAGGGATTTGATTTAGGTCATACCTGAATGGTCTAGTGGTGTTGCCCACTTTCTTCAATTTAAGTCTGAATTTGGCCATCAGGAGTTCATGATCTGAGCCACAGTCAGCTCCCGGTCTTGTCTTTGTTGACTGCATAGAGCTTCTCCATCTTTGGCTGCAAAGAATATAATCAATCTGATTTCGGTGTTGACCATCTGGTGATGTCCATGTGTAGAGTGTTCTCTTGTGTTGTTGGAAGAGGGTGTTTGCTATGACCAGTGCATTTTCTTGGCAAAACTCTATTCGTCTTTGACCTGCTTCATTATGATCTTGTATGCTATTTTTCTTACTAGGAAAAGATTCCTACCTAGAAAAGAAGGAAAGATCTAAATAGCAAGAACCATCGCCTGGATATAAATGGCATTAAATGGATACAGTTGAGAAATTATTGGTAACTGTAACAACTTTTGACAAAAACTAAAGCCACTAAAACCCTGTTTAGTGTTTCCTGACTATAGCACAGTGACCAAAATTTGAATTTGACATTGACATAACATTTATCTAATCCATCATCCGTATTAGAATATTGTCAATTTTTCAAATACACTCCGGAGAAGGTGATCGCACCCCACTCAGGTACTCTTGACTGGAAAATCCCATGGATGGAGGAGCCTGGTAGACTGCAGTCCATGGGGTCGCTAAGAGTCGGACACGACTGAGCGACTTCCCTTTCACTTTTCACTTTCATGCGTTGGAGAAGGAAATGGCAACCCACTCCAGTGTTCTTGCCTGGAGAATCCCAGAGATGGGGGACCTGGTGGGCTGCCATCTATGGGGTCGCACAGAGTCTGACACGACTGGAGCGACCTAGCAGCAGCAGCAGCAGCAGCAGCAAATACTCTCATCTCTATTTCTTCCCCTCCGGCCCAGGTTCTAATCTAGGGTCAGAGCATTAAAATGTCCTGTTCTCTGGATCTCTTTGGCAATGCCTCCATTTTTACATGCCTCTGAAACAATGCCTCAATTCTTTCTCAGTCTTTCATGACCTTTACTGTTTTGCAGCATGTGCTTGTTTAGTCACTCAGTTGGATCTGATTCTTCATGACCCTGTGGACTATAGCCCACCAGGCTCCTCGGTCCATGGGATTCTCCAGGTAAGAATACTGAAGTGGGTTTCCACTCCCTTCTCCATGGGATCTTTCCTACCCAGGGGTTGAGCCCAGGTCTCCTACATTGCCGGTGCTTTCTTGACCATGTGCGCCACAAAGCCCTTTTTGGAAGCACGTGTGCCAGTTAATTTGGGAGAATGTTCCTCATGTCAGGTTTGTGTGGTATTTCTTCATGATTTGATTCCAGTTATGCATTTTTGCAGGATCACTGAAGAAATGTCATCACGATCTCTTCAGTGCATCACATCTGAAGACACGCGACATTGTCTTGCCCCAATATGATTCCTGTAAACTTTCATCACTAATCAAGAGGATTTGTACTACGTTAGCTTCTACATTACTGCTTAGAAATCAAGAAGAATCCAATATGTGTAGAGACATGAACTCCCGGTGTCAGATTCACAACGTTTCCAAGAAGATCGCTGAAGACATGGGCAAATAATTGGAGAGAAACACTTCCTACCATCAGCAGGAGATGCACTTCTATGAGAAAAGAGCTCAAGAAAGCCAAGTGGTGGCTGTGGCCATGGAGAGAAAGCTCAGGGAGCTAAGACAAGAGCAGGACCGCAACAGGCAAATGCTGGCCAAGGTCGACTCCAACTTCCAGCCTGTCCCAAGGGGCTCTTGTGCTCCTGCTGCGCCACCCAGCGCCCACAGAGGCCCAGAGCTGCCAGGGGAGCCCCTGGGTCAGGAAGCCCCCCAGGCAGGAGAAGGCCCCCATCCTGAGGGCTCAGAAACCTGCTGGTTGGACTCAGCTCACAGCAGCCAGGTCTGGACATCCACAATGAGGACACAGCATCTCTATGTGCTTCTGTCTTATAGTAATTTTGACATATTTCGTTTTAGTTTAGCTACTGCTATTTATCTGATAGCATAATTACTCTTATTGGAATTTGGTATATGATTTTAAGTTACTATTTTAAAAATATAAGATAGTTAATCTAATTCTCATGAATATATTACCTCTCCATCAGAGGACCTTTCAGAATTAGTATAAGTATTGTATTTTGGTTTAAATGAAATGTCCACTATGACTTATGCCATCCTCAAATGTTGACATTTGGAACAACACAGACCCTTGTATATGCTAGGTCCTGTTATTAGAAATCTGTACAAATAATTTAATGTTTGTAGGGAGGAATTTTTATTAGATTTTTTAAAAGCAGTGCCCGCAAACCCTTAACAATACAACATACAAATTTTTAAGTGTTTCTATTAGCTTGGCTCTAAATCCATTGATTAATGTAGGGGAGTTGAGAGGTCACAGTTGGTTTACTTTTCAAAAAATGCTTTGTTGTGTCAACTGAAAAAAGTTCACAGCTTAAAAGGTGAGGATTATGTATTTGGTGGGTTTTCTGAGAACTCAAGCCCGAAGGACTGCTCTGAGGAGGGAAGGGAGAAGCTACGATACATAGAGAGGGGCTTTGCAATAAAGACCAGGTAGCTGGGACATCAAAAGGTAAATGCTTATTAAAGAACTGTCTGGGGAGCGAGCGCAGGCGCGCCAGGCCTGACCCAAGCACAGGGAGCGCCGGACACTGGCGAGGAAATGGCTGGAGAGGCGCTGTTCAGGGGTAGGGGAAAGTGCGGGGTGACTTTCACCCCGAGAGGGGAGAGCAGAGGAGGAAAGGCTTTCAGGACTGAGAGCAGAGAGGGAGGATCGTGAGCTACAGCAACCGGACGGCCATGGAGGCCAAAGAGACGATGGAATGCCTTCAGGAGTTCCCTCAACATCATAAAATGATCCTGGACCGACTGAATGGACAGCGAGAGCAGGACAGGTTTACTGACATCACCCTGATTGTCGACGGACACCATTTTAAGGCCGACGAGGCTCTTTTGGCTGCTTGCAGCAAGTTCTTCTATCAGTTCTTTCAGGAGTTTACTCAGGAACCTTTGGTGGAGACAGAAGGTGTTAGTAAAATGGCCGTTCGTCATTTGATTGAGTTCACATACACAGCACAGTGAATGATACAAGGAGAAGCAGCAGCCAATGCTGTCTGGAAAGCAGCAGAATGTCTACAGATGCTAGAAGCTATCACAGCCCTTGAAGGCAGAAACCAAGAAAACTCAGCTCCACTAGAGGAAAATACCACAGGGAAAAGTGAAGCCAAAAAAAGAAAGATTGCAGAAACTCCAAATGTCATCACTGAGTCGTTGCCATCTGCAGAATCTGAACCTGTTGAAATTGAGGTGGAGATTGCCGAAGGCACAATCCAACTCAGGAACCTTTGGTGGAGACAGAAGGTGTTAGTAAAATGGCCGTTCGTCATTTGATTGAGTTCACATACACAGCACAGTGAATGATACAAGGAGAAGCAGCAGCCAATGCTGTCTGGAAAGCAGCAGAATGTCTACAGATGCTAGAAGCTATCACAGCCCTTGAAGGCAGAAACCAAGAAAACTCAGCTCCACTAGAGGAAAATACCACAGGGAAAAGTGAAGCCAAAAAAAGAAAGATTGCAGAAACTCCAAATGTCATCACTGAGTCGTTGCCATCTGCAGAATCTGAACCTGTTGAAATTGAGGTGGAGATTGCCGAAGGCACAATCGAAGTGGAAGATGAAGGCATCGAAACGTTGGAGGAAGTGGCTTCTGCCAAGCAGTCCATAAAGTACATTCAGAGCACAGGTTCCTCTGATGATTCCGCTCTGGCATTGTTGGCAGATATTACCAGCAAGTACCGCCAAGGTGATAGAAAAGGACAGATTAAAGATGAAGACGGCTGTGCATCTGACCCCACAAGCAAACAGGTAGAAGGTATTGAAATTGTGGAACTTCAGCTGTCACATGTGAAGGACTTGTTCCATTGTGAGAAATGTAACCGTTCATTTAAATTGTTTTACCATTTTAAGGAGCACATGAAATCACACTCCACTGAGAGTTTCAAGTGTGAAATATGCAATAAAAGGTATCTTCGGGAGAGCGCATGGAAACAGCACCTCAGTTGTTACCACCTTGAAGAAGGTGGAGTCAGTAAGAAGCAGAGAACTGGGAAAAAAATACACATATGTCAGTACTGTGAGAAGCAGTTTGACCACTTTGGACATTTTAAAGAGCATCTTCGAAAACATACAGGTAAGGAACAAATATTTTATATTAGTTTTTTTTCACATTCATTTCAAGTTGAGTGTCTAAATTCTTTTTTATTACCGTTTAGAAACCATTTCGTGTGTTTCCTAATGTGTAGGCTGAGCACAGTGTTTTTATAATACTAGTTTGTTGATATTGATGCTATCAAAGCAAAATCACTATTAACTTTTAAGTTAATTGTCATTCTTACACCTTGCCAATTTTTGTATTTTTAAAAGATATACATACACTGTTTGTAATTATTATTAAAGATTATTAATTATGAAATTTTAATTATATGAAACTTCAGTTAACTGTACTTTATCTGCCTTATGTTAACAGTTACATAGATGAATACATTTACAAACAATCCCAAACATGTTTATACCTTTGCGAACATTTGCTTATCTGTTTTGACTTGGTGGATAGGTAGGCAGTATTGCCCATCTCCCTCATCTCTCCAAGGCAAACATGTCAGGACTGGTAGACAGCCAGGGAGATGAAAAGGGTAAGGTTTCTGTACTTTAGGTCGTGGAGATTTAGCGTACCTGGCTTCAAGGAGTTCAAAGTTTTGTGAAGAGAGACAAGCAGGCATAGTCAGCTAAGTGCTGATAGAGGTAAGCACAGAGTCTTCTTACGGGAATGCCTGCTTCTTCTGTTTATGGCAGAAGACAAGGATGGCTTCCTAGAGGGTTTATCCTGTGATGATTCTGAAAGGAAAAGGAGTTAGCCAGGAGACGAGCCCTCCAGGCAAAAGAAGCTAAGTGTACGTACATGAGAGAAAAGTCACTCATATGGAGAACTTGTTAGCAGGTTATTATGGCTGGAGAATTGGCTCCAATTAGAGGAACGCCAGGAGATGCAGCAGAAGAGTTTTGGGGCTGACTGTATGATATGCACTTTGGCTTCATGGATCATCTGCCAGTGGTTCAAGGACAGGAGAGAGAAAGTGATGGGAGATGAGGCTAAGATCATGTAGTTATCTTAGATAAATACTCTAAATGAGTTAGATTTTATCTTGGAAGACTGGGTCACTTTTAAGAAACTTTTAAGAAATTTAACCCAGGGGGATTTCTGATTAAATTTATGCTTTAGAGACAGAAAACTGGCAGGATTGGAGTGGGTGAAGCCTACTAAGTCTAGTTAGGAAGTTGTTTGAGTAATCCAAACAAGGATGATGGGTTGAATAAAGGCAATAATATGGTAAAGGCTTGAAGGCGTAACATGAAGTAGGCAGAGTCAGCAGGGTTTGGTGATTGGTGAGACATGGAGTTGTAAAAGAGGGGTTTCCTTGGTGGCTCAGACAGTAAAGAATCTACCTGCCAATGCAGGAGACTGGGTTCAATCCCTGGGTCGGGAAGATCCCCTGGAGAAGGGAATGGCAATCCACTCCAGTATTCTTGCCTGAAGAATCCCTTGGACAGAGGAACCTGGTGGGCTGCAGTTCATGGGATCACAAAGAGTGGACATGACTGAGCAAGTAAGAGGTAAAAGAGAAGGTGACTCCCAGCTTTCTGATTTGGGTGGCTTAGTGATCAAAAGTTTATTAAGTTAGAAAAATAAAGAAGGGTAAAATCTAGGGATGAGGGGAGAGAGCAGATATACTGACAGCTGTACCTGTGGGACACCCAGTGTGAAAGATAACCTAAAGATGACCTGTAACCATGTTTTCAAATGATTGTTGCCTAGTTTTCCAAGGAGGTAATATGGAATTGTAGGGAAAAATGTGGGTCTGGAAACCAGGGCTCCAGGTTTTTGTTTGTTTTTGGCCTGACTGTGCAGCTTGTGGGATGTTAGTTCCCTGACCAGGGATTGAATCTCGTGTCCCACAGTGAAAGCGCAGAGCCCTAAGCACTGGACTGCCAGGGAATTCCCAGGCTACATTTCTGACATTTCTCAGCCTGATGAACTTGACTGGTTTCTTTATCCTTGGATCTCTCTCCTTAATCTGTGTAAATAAGAATAATCACACCTACTTTACAGGGTTGTGACAAATAAGAGAAATTGATAAAAGCACTTTGAAGATTGTACTTTTTACACATCTAAAGTATAATTAACCTGTTACTGTTTCTAGACTAAGAAAGACAAACAGGAGCATACAGTACAGTGTTACACCATTTAATTTATTTTGAAATTTTTTAAATATGTGAAACATTCATGAATGTACTTTTTTTTTTTCACTATGACTGCATGGGATTTCAGTTACAGGCATGCACTAATTTACATCATCACTCATGATACAATTTTAGGTTGTTGCTAGTCTTTTGCTATTCATTACAAACTGTGCTGCAGTAAACATACCTGTACATAATTTTTGTGTACATGTTTAATAACTTAATTTTTGACAGAGTTGCCAAGTCAAAGAATATGTGCATTTTAAATCTTGGCAAATATTATCAAATTTCCCTTTAAAGAAGTTAACAATTTTTATTTATAGGCTTCATTTTATAGTGAAAAATTATATACTATTAAAACTTCTAGTTAGAATATTCCACCATTTGCAGAGTTGTAAAAGAATTTCTATACCAACAGTAATTCTAGGTGATTAGATCTTTTCTCATTAATTTTTTCATCTTATGAAGATTATATAAAAAATAAGCTATAGTTGTTTTTCCAGGGAAAAAACACAGCTCAGAGTTATTCCTTGACTATGTCGGGTCCACGTGAGTATGAAGGTCACGTCTGGGACCTGATCATTGCTGAGGCTCCACCTCTGAAATCTTAGTGCTGTTTGCTCCAGGCATCATCCTTTCTCTTGACTTCTCTCCTGCTTTCCTTCCTTTGGCTGTGGGACTCTACCTCATTTAACCTCATTTAGCCTTCTTGTCCTTCTGTATCCCTTAAACCTCATTTGTTGCCCCTTTTCTGACTCCATCTTATCCTCATTGTATACTTCCTGAGTCACTTTTTCTTGTACTCTAAGCACAACTCCTTGGCTTTTGAGCCCTACATCCTGGAATTATTGTAGTCATTTACTTCTGCTCCTTGCTGAGCACTTGTGGCAAAAATTCTTATCAGTAAGTCAGGCCTTTTGATTTCTGGTTTATATCTGTTCCTTTCCTAATTGCCATTCTAGACCTTCAGTGCAGTGCTTGAGCCCCTGTCCACACCCCAGCTTAGCGGTGGAGAAACCTGTGTGGTTCCTTCACTGTCTCCTCTTATTACAGAGAAAGATATTTTCCTGTTTTTCAAGGCCAATTCTGGATCCCACATCTCAATGTCTCCTCCAAAACCATGTTTCCCCTGTCATTTCTACTTCTTTCTCCTCCACTGGTTCCTTCTCCCTTAGCAAATAAGTAATGATTCTTTTCTGGCTGAAGGAACCTCTTATTGACCTGTCCCCATTGAGCCACTTCTCCTCTTTACTTCCAAGCCTTCTTGAAAGAATTTCTGAACTGACTGTTTTCATTGACTTGCCTCACTCACTCTCCCTTAACCCCCACTGTAGCGTGGCTCCTGATTGCCCCATACCACTCAGTGTTCCTGCTAGCATACCCCAACCCCCTATGTTACCCTACCTGTCATTTCTGTTTGGTTCAGCACGGTTTACTACCTCATCTTTCAGAAACTTCTTCCTTAATTTTCCTTAGTGTTCTTCTGTCTACCAGATTTTGTCACTTTGTTTTGAGTACCTCAAACTCATCAGACTCAAAACTGAATTTATAATCTTCCCCAGCATACCCTACTTCACACCTCCTTAAACATCTCTGTTCTTTATTCTGGTTGGTGTTCTGAACCAGCAATCTGGGAGTCAGTCTGGTATCTCCTGTCTTACTCCTCACCAGCCATACTGTTTTACACCTCTGTGCCTCCTCCTGGAATAAACTTTCTTTGCTGAACTTCTCTTAGTTCACTGTAGGCAGAATTCATCACTCCTCTGTGCTACTACAGCCCATTTCTCATTGCCCTCTTTTCTGTAACAGGCTTTCTATGGTATATTGCATTTGTATATTTCACCTTCCTGAACCTGGCCTATGATATGAAACTTTTAAAAATAAAAGACAATTTATCTTCATTACCTAGCACATGGCTTGGCAATACAATAAGTGCTCAAAAATTGCTGTGGAATGGAGAGGGCTGCATATCCCCGAAAAGGAATTTGACTTTGATTTTTATCAAAAGGAAAATAGACAGTTTTTTAAGAAATGCAAAGGCATGGAACAAAATTCAGATCCAAATTTTTATTTCTTTGCCAGAGCACAGTTATAAGAATCATTAAAAACTTGTATTTCCACCTCTTAGAATAGTCTTTTAGATGTGGTGGAAACATCCAAGTTATAAGTTCTGCTCCTCCATTCAAGACAGTCCTATCAGAATTACCTAAAAAGAAAAAGACGTTTTGCATTTTCTGTTTTTCTTGATTTGTAAATATTTTTTTGTATTCTAACAGGTGAAAAACCTTTTGAATGTCCAAATTGTCACGAACGATTTGCTAGAAATAGTACCCTCAAATGTCACTTGACTGCATGCCAGACTGGAGTGGGAGCGAAAAAGGGGCGAAAGAAGCTTTATGAATGTCAGGTATGTGTGATGTGGTGTACTGTATTCTGAGCAAAGAAGCCTGTGTTTGAAATTGTTAGAAGTGACAAGTAACAAGCCTAGACCAAAAGTATGGCACTGACAATTCAGAAAGAGAGAAGAGTAAAGAACATAATTCTCTTGGTTTTATAAAGGGAAACTGTTGTTTTTACCCAATCCTAGATGATACCGATGTTATTAATATTATGTCCTAAGCAACAAGTAGTGTGAAACTATGGTTATTCTTAACCATAGAGCAGTCATTGGAATTCTGGAGTGGGGTGAAAGGCAGACCAGTTTCAAATAAACAAAAGATTTATGAAATCCCTTAGACTATATAACAGATGTTATATTTATAACATATTCAGAAAAATCTGCAACTTTTTCCTTACACAGATTAAATGCATCCTGTATTTCTTTCAGTTTGAATGTAAGTGTTAACACTTAACTATTTGGTTGTTTCAGGTCTGTAATAGTGTGTTTAACAGCTGGGACCAGTTCAAAGATCACCTGGTGATACACACTGGAGATAAACCCAACCATTGTACTCTGTGTGACTTGTGGTTTATGCAAGGAAATGAATTAAGAAGGCATCTCAGTGATACTCATAATATTTCAGAGCGCCTGGTAACTGAAGAAGTTCTTTCAGTAGAAACACGTGTGCAAACTGAACCTGTGACGTCAATGACTATTATAGAACAAGTTGGGAAGGTGCATGTGTTACCACTGCTCCAGGTTCAGGTGGATTCAGCACAAGTGACTGTGGAACAGGTCCATCCAGATCTGCTCCAAGACAGCCAAGTGCACGAGTCACACATGAGTGAGCTTCCAGAGCAGGTCCAGGTAAGTTATCTAGAAGTGGGGCGAATTCAGACTGAAGAAGGTACTGAAGTCCATGTAGAGGAGCTGCATGTTGAACGGGTAAATCAGATGCCAGTGGAAGTACAAACTGAGCTTCTAGAAGCAGACTTGGATCAAGTAACCCCTGAAATCATGAACCAAGAGGAGAGAGAGCCTACCCAAGCAGATGCTGCGAGGCTGCTATAGAAGAACATGAAGATGCTGAGGATTTAGAGACCAAATCAACAGTGGATTCCCAAGCTGAAAAGGCAGGAAATGAGAACAGAACACCTATGCCAGTTTTAGAATGAAATAACAAATGCATATATTTTTAAATTTATGTGTTGGGTTTTTGAACTGATGATGGGCAGTGTGACTGTCCTTATGCTAACAGACATGTGGACCAAAGTTAAACTCTTTCCTGTTGTGCTGAACTGTTTCTGTGGAAACAGACTGATTTCCCCCCACTTGCCACAGAGGAGGGATCTTTCCCATAAGTGAATGGGAAGCTTTGAGAAGTATATTTCTGGAAAACTTAAATGGATTATATTCTTATTATATAGTTGGGTACGAATGTATATTTTCATTGTGGTAAGAGTTCTTACTCTCTTTCCTTGGTCATGTCTTTCCTCAAGTTCCGCCCCCCCCCATGTTGTAAAATCAAACGTAAAATCATTAGAATACAAGTTGATGTATTCTGATGCATGTTAAAAAATTTGAATATATAGGAAACAAGACTGCATGAAGAAAAGTGCATTGTTACTGTGCAGTTAAATTTTGGCTTCTGGCTTCCTTTAGTTTGAACAACATTCTTGTCTGCCCTAATTGATGGTCGTAGATGTCATCTCTGCAACAGAAACAGTGGTGGCAAATTGCTAGAATGTTTAAAAAAAAAAAAACACACACACACACCCATGTGCCTTTTCAAAACCAACTAAACTTCTATAAAGCATCTCTAGTTCTTTTAAAATTTGTGTTGTAAGCAGTGTAGGTGATGCTGTAGTACTTTATATATTTTTTCTTATAATGACAGCTACCAATTCTTTTTCACTTAGGTTGAGAAATTTCATTTAATGGCAGCTGAAGGGCCATTTTCAATTGGGAAAATTCATTTATATCTGTGGTAAACTTTATTTTGATGAAAAGTTGCACTAATATTTTACCACCAGATGAAAACAAGATGAGCATCATTTAAAAATTAATGTATTTAAAATGAGTACAGAGAAAAACATGTATATAATATATCAGGCTTTGTTTTGAATGAATCTTTTCCCCCAGTCCTTAATGTAAAGATCTTGTGCTATAACTTTTAAAGCCATACAAATAAGAGTGCTAAACTGTGGACTTTAAAGTAGGTGTGTAAATATTTTTAATCAGTATTACTTGGAAAATAAAATATAACAACAACAGAAAATAAATCAATATGCTATTTTCTTTACCTGTTAAATATTGGGAGATATTTACATTTTTAAAGTAAACTTTAAAATTATGTGTTTGACTCTTTTTTTCAATTTAACCAGTGTTTAATTTGGTTTGCCATCAGAGGTGTCTTCTCATCTGTACAAATATGACTGATAAATGAATTGAGATATAACATTCTCAGTATATATCTCCAGTCCTCAAAAATCAATTCAAAAGAAAGTAAGAGGTTGATATTTACTATTTTACATGGTGGGACACAGTAACCAGTGGAATTTTAGTAGAGCCTATTTTAAAAATCCTTTCTCCACTTGCTAGTGTGGAGACCTTTTAAATTTAAAAGGTCAATTCCACGTAACAGATTTTGGTAACCCTGATGTTATAACATTTATGAAGTATATTGAAGAGAATGGCTTTCTGTGACTGGAGAAGTCATGGATTTAGAGATAAGAGGAATTAGGAGACTGTCTTTATTTTAAATCGAGTGTATGAACATTTCCAAGTCTGTTCTCTTTGATAGTTGGGTATATGCTACAAAGCATAATGCTACTAGGCATAATTATGTTTTACATATATAGACATATTTTTTTCTTTGAAGTCGGAAAATACTGATGATAGAATTAACTGAAATTTTCAGTTTGCCTTAAGATGTCCATGTTCCTGAGTTATAGTTTGAAAAATGTTTAAATTCCTGACAGTGGTCTCAGGCATATAAATTACTAGTTAGTATCTAGTGAATTTTGAATGCTGAAAATAACTCATGCTGTGCCCTTAAGCCAAGGTATGAAACAAGGTTTATTTATAAACAATTTTTCAAGGCCTTGACTGCAGTGTAGAGATCAGGGACAAAGGCACAGCAAAGCATTAAAATTATCATTTGAGTTTTCAGATTTGGCAAGGCCTTTTGCAGGTTTGAGGGACAGATACAGTTCATCTACTTTTCCCAAAAGGTTTGAAGGCTGTGTGCTCCAAATGCCAGTAAATTAGATTATCACAGAAGACAAGGAAAAGTACCCACTGGTAGTAAACCTTGCAGTTCCTAAAGCATTTTGCCTGTTATTGTTTAGTCACTAAGTCATGTTATTTTTGCATGACTCTTGCAACCTCATGGACTTCTTTGTCCACCAGGCTTCCTTGTCCATGGGATTTCCCAGGCAAGAATACTGGAGTGGGTTGGCATTTCCTTCTTCAGGGGAATCTTCCTGACCCAGGGATTGAACCCAAGTCTCCTGCATTGGCAGGTGAATTCTTTACCATTGAGCCACCAGGAAATGATAATGTATATTAAAGTACTGAAGTGGATATTTTGTTCTCGCTTTACTCCTGGAGTTTTTAGCTAGGTCTACAGTGTGATAGCTGGGTAGTACTGCCAGACGTTGGTCACCCACAGGAACCCCCTACATTGTTCAACAGCAGTTCTTTGATTCCTAAATAGCAACTGGCTGACCTTCAATTTTGACAGTACCTGGAATTAATATACATTCCAGAAAGTGAGAAGGGAGATCAAACTAGTCAATCCTAAAGGAAATCAACCCTGAATATTTATTGGAATGACTGTTGCTGAAGCTCCAATACTTCGGCCACCTGATGAGAAAAGCTGACTCATTGGGAAAGACCCTGATGCTGGGAAAGATTGAAGGCTAGAGGAGAAGGGGATAGCAGAGAATGAGATGGCTAGACAGCATTACCAGCTCGATGAACATGAATTTGAGACTTCAGGAGATAGTGGAGGACTGAGGGGCCTGGCATGCTGCAGTCCATGGGGTCACAACTTAGCAACTGAACACCCATGATACTGCCCCCGCTTCAGACACCAGCCAAAAGTAGAGTCTCCAGGGTACCACACTTCTGCCTGGTTAACTACAAATTAGGTGCTCCTACTCCCTCCCACGGAGAAGGCAATGGCACCCCACTCCAGTACTCTTGCCTGGAAACTCCCATGGATGGAGGAGCCTACTGGGCTGCAGTCCATGGGGTCGCTAAGGGTCGGGCACGACTGAGCGACTTTCACTTTCACTTTTCACTCATGCATTGGAGAAGGAAATGGCAACCCACTCCAGTGTTCTTGCCTGGAGAATCCCAGGGTCGGAGGAGCCTGATAGGCTGCCGTCTATGGGGTCACACAGAGTTGGACACGACTGAAGTGACTTAGTAGTAGTAGTAGTACTCCCTCCCAGGTTAAATAATTCAGTGGAATGATCTGGAACTCAGGAAAGCACTATGGATACAAACCAGGAAGAGACTGAGAGACTCATAGGGCAAAGGGGGGAGGTGGGAGGTGGGGGTACACAGCACATCCCTGTCTTAGCCTCGTGCTCCACCCTCCCAGCACGTGGATGTGGTTACCCAGATGCTCCCTTGACCTTGTTTACTTACTTCCCTTGGGGGTGGGGCTGATAGTTCTAGCCCTCTAATCCATATGGTTGATGACTAGTGACTGGAGCTAAGAGTCATCGCATTACATAAACTCAGGTAGAGGCTTGTTAGGAATAACAAAAGATATCACTCAGGAAATTGCAAGGGTTTTAAGAGCTCATTGCCAGGAACCAAATACTTATTTTTTTATTATACCACATGTATCATCTGGGATTCAAAGGGAAACTAAACTGCACCCCAATGTCAATAAATTTAAAACCTAGAAATCTTTTGAACATGTACAAAAACAAGGATCTTACAGTCCTACCATTAAAAATAGGCTGCAATCCTCTTCCTAATACTGAAAGTAGAAATACTTTCATGGAAAGGTAAGTGCTTCTGATCCTACTACATTAAATTTTGAAGTAATATTTCAAGATTTAAAAAGCCTATGAGAATCTTCTAGGCTAATTACCCACTTTATACTTTGAATAAGCGAACAGCATTACTCTGGCCTGAATGTGATAAAATGTCCACTGGTAAATCAAGTGGATTTTAATGCACATCTTCAATATTTGTTACTGTTTTAAATGATCAGATGGTCATGACAGTATTCACGTGGAAACAGTTTTATAATCATCATGTAAAATTACAAGTAAATGACCTTCAAAGTTTAGCCTGATTTTGTTGGAGATAGCAGGTTTGAATTTAACACTGAACTTTGTGTTTGTTACATCAGGAGAGGGAAACCTAAGTTGAATGTTAACTACTCCATGTTCTATAAATGTTACTTCCTTAATGCTGTTAACATGATAATGTAGGAAGGCAGCATATGAATTCATAATTGTTTTGTTAACTTTCCCACCTAATATGACACTAAATATGATGTAATTATACAACTGAAGTGATGCCCACCTTGATACTTGTACTAAAGTATAGCCTAGGAGAGAAACCTTGTAACAAGATAGCATCATTTATGAATCACTTATGCCAGGCACTTTACATTTAATCATCTGAATGACCTCCTGAAGTAATTACATTATTAGCTGTCATTTTACGAATACAGGAAACTAAGACGAAGAGATGAGAAATAGATGGTGGAAAGTGAAGCCAGTATTTGAAACCAGAGAGCTTGACTTCACAGACTCCAGTCACCTCTGTATGAGATCTTTGTGGCTGACAGCGTTGGCTTACACAGAGCATAAGCAAAACAGCCATTTTCCTTCTGGAATTTACATCAGCCCTTGATGAGTTTGGGGTGGCGGGGAACAGTAGATCAGAAAAGATGGCGAGAGATTCACAGCAAATTGCCTTCTGATAGCTCCTTGCTATCTCCTTGCCTAGAGACCACACCGTCTAGGCAGTGGTTCAACAACAGAATGCAACAGCATTTTGTTAAAACAATTCAATTGGTCTGGGTTAGTATTAGGACCTGAGAATTTGCATTCCTAACATTCCCAGGTAATATACTGATAGTCCTGGAGCCACACCTGGAGAATGGCTGACATAGAGTACTTAAGGGAAGCACAATGACTAGCCAGTAGTGTGAACATTTTGAGGGTCTCTTTTTTTTTTATATGTAGTCAAGTGCTAATTTCAGAATATCTTGTTATTTATTGTCCATGTTGACTATTCATGTAATGCACTGGACTAAGACAATGGCCTTGTTTTTTCATATTAATCAAGAACATTCTACTTACTCTCAGTAATGAATTGCTTTTATGTTTCTGAGATGAAAATGCCACAAATATGATCTGTTAGAGAATAATAAAATAAAAACTGGAAAATCAGAATAATTGAATACTTTTGCTTACACTGGGTAACTCAAATACACTTTAGAGACAAAACGATGGCTAATATCTGCTGAGGAACAAATGTCAGTGTATGAACTCACCTTAGAGAAGAGCTGATCATTAACTCTGTCGCCTGGTAGACCACTTTATTAGAGGTGTATTAGAGCAGTAACCATATCCTGTGAAATAATAGTTATCTGTTAGATACAGCTATGAGACATTATGGAGGGAATAACAGATTCAGAACCCCAGTCCAGTTGAAATGGTGCTTATTAAAAACTGAAGATAAAAATCAAACAAAAGTAATTATTTGATTCTTAAAACTTTTCATGAGATAATTTTGGCAAAGAATCAACGGGCCCAGAGCCTTCATCTGTTCGTTGTTCAACTGTAGATCATACCCAAGTGCTGATTATTAAGAAAATATCACACTCATTGCTGTACTTGGGCTTCCCCAGTGGCTCAGACAGTAAAGAATCCCCCTGCAATGCAGGAGACCTGAGTTCAATCCCTGGGTTGGGAAGATCCCCTGGAGAAGGGCATGGCAACCCACTCCAATATTCTTGCCTGGAGAATCCCAATGGATAGAGGAGCCTGGAGGGCTGCAGTCCATGGGGTTCTAAAGAGTCGGACACGACTGAGTAAGCACTGCACAGCACATTGCTATACTTGGCTACATATTCAAGAAAAGTCTGGAGTACAGTTGCTATTAATATTATAGTGGGAATCTCAGGTAATAACTCTAATAATGAAAATTATTTTATAATGAAAATGTCTCAAGATTACAATTTGGATTTTTTTCTCTTTTTTACCCCCTCTATTCATTGTACTTTACCTTTAGGAAGAAAGCTAAGTATTGAACACTAATGACTAAATGATGAGGCAGGAATGTCTAAAGTGAATTAAAGTACCCAGAGTATCAACAGAATTTAAGCTGGCTTGGTAGTAGTGGCACTTCACTCAGTCACTGAAAAGTACAACCTTTTTTTCTACTTTGTTGTTTTTGTTGTTAAATTATACTTGCCCGACAAAAAGATTCATGTATTTTAGAAAAATAAGAAAGTTAAAAGTGACTCCAAGACTCATTTGTTGTTCACTCAGTTGTGTCCGACTCTTTTCGACCCCATGGACTGCAGCATGCCAGGCTTCCCTGTCCCTCACCATATCCTGGAGCTTGCTTAAACTCATGTCCATTGAGTCGGTGATGACATCCAACCATCTCGTCCTCTGTTGTTCCCTTCACCTCCTGCTTTCAATCTTTCCCAGCATCAGGGTCTTTTCTAATGAGTCAGCTCTCTGCATCAGGTGGCCAAAGTATTGCAGCTTCAGCTTCAGCATTAGTCCTTCCAACAAATATTCAGGATTTATTTCCTTTAGGATTGACTGGTTTGATCTTATAGTCCAAGGGACTCTCAAGAGTCTTCTCCAACACCACAGTTCAAAGCTCATTAATCAGAAATAATTACTGCTAATATTACACGAATATTTCTCCATACACATACACATGAGAGAAAATTTTTAAAAAGAATCACCATACTAGTCTTAGTTCTTTTGGTTTAATATTGCTTGAAATTAATAGAAATAAGGGAAACAGAATACATGAATAAACCTCAAATAAATGTTTCTTTACTGCTGGTTCTTTAAAAGTGCCTATAAAATTAAGGAAAAAGATTTTAATAAATCCTAATTGTTGTGCTTCAATTTGGTGTTCTAATTATACCTGCATTGTCAAGGCTTGTGAGGTTAGTGTGCCAGTTAAACAGCTGATTAACTGGAGTACAGAGAGAATCTGTGAAATAGATAGATCTGAAGAAACTAACCAGAACGTGAAAGAACATAAATAGAAGATAAAAATTTGGAAAACACAAGAAAGACGTGAGATAAAATGAGAAGGTCTGACACATAATGTTCAACGGGAATTTCTGAAAGATAAACATGGGATAGGGATCACAGTCAAAGAGAGATTGTCTGAGAATGTTTCTGAATTGTCTCGAAGATATGAAGTCTCAGATTGAGACTTTAGAATCCAGCATTTAGATTCTAAACAGCATAAATAACATTTCCTGGAACAGGATTCAACTCTGCAGCAATACAATCTTAAAAACTTTTGCTCTGTGTCCTCTCCCTGACATTTGTCAAATATCCCTCCCATATCCCTCCAAATATCCCTCCCTTCCACTAGCCAGTGGCTAGTGGAAGAGGAAGAAGAAAAGCAGAGGTAGGAAAACCTCATGAATAGCCCAGGTTCACATTCAATAGGGATGTTCTGTATCAGGTAACTTAAAATTAGAGTAGAATGTGCCTATATTCCCTAGAACAGCACTAAAGGTGGGAAGATATGTCAGAACTTGAAATAATAATGTTACCATTTATTAAGCATTTATTGAGGGGGTCCTGACATTTGGGCCCCAACTACTTAGAGACTGTGATGAAAGGAATAGACAAATACATTGTTGATGGGGGAGCCTCCTGCCAATCATCCAAGCCCATGGAACTCTAGGTTAAGAAAACCTAGTTTATTGCTTACCAGAAACTTTGTCTCATTAATTTTCACAACTCCCCAATTACAGATGAGAGAACAGATGAAGGTATATGAAATCAGAGTGTCATGTAATTAGTAAGGAACAGAGCTAAGAGGCAGGGTGTAGCTTTATGAGTCAAAACTCTAAACTTTTAGCCACTGTCGGTACTTCTTAAAGTATAGAACAAGGACCTCCTGCTTTAGAGTCAGTTCTTCTATTAATAGTTAGTTGTTTCTAAGAATGTACTTGGCTACTGCTAACAAAAGGGAGCAGGGTTTAAACACTAAATTTTAATGAGCTCTCCAATAACCTGAAACTATACTGTCTTTATAGTTTTTACAATTTCATCAATTCTTTTGGAAAATAATATTTTTCTGACAAAATTTTTTTCTGACATATACTCCCATTGTAGAAAATGCAAACAACACTGGAAAGTATTAACATTGTTTAGATCATCTGAGGTTCTACAAGATAATGAAAAAATATTTCTAACGTCTGATATATTTCCTTCCAGTTATACATATCACAAATTTGTATCATTCTGTTTTGTAACTTTTGCTTTCACTTAACATGTTGAAAGTATTTCCCCATAATCAAAACAAAAATGTTAACTTGTCTATATACGGTTCCATTGTAATTAGCCTATTGTTGAATGACCCTGTCTAGGAGAAAAACATTTTTTTCAAGTGAAGGAAATTCAGTGTGAGGTCAGTCCTGTATGGCTGAGTATCCCAGGACCCCCAAGGGAAAGGAAGGCATGAAGAAAGGGTTTATATTTTGAAACGGAGCAGGCCCTAGCAGTCTCTGCAAGAGGAATGCGGGTGACTCCTGGAAAAAAGTCTGGCTGGTGGACTTTAGAAGTGGTTTCTGAAGCTAAGTTTTAAGATTTCCTTTTCTACGGTAGCCTAAAGTTTTCAGTATCCTCTTAATTCTCTAGAATCCAGGACTGGCTTTGCCAAGCGTTGCTCTACAGGGGCACCACAGGATGACTTATGTCAGAGTATGTGTCACCTGGGAAGTTAAGGCTCTTGGTTTCTGGGCTGTTTCTTTATGAATTCTTGTTCTGTGGATTGTCATGTTGTAGAATTCAAGGAGTCTTTTGTATTTAAAATATGCAATGATTTATCCTGTATTTCATTGTTTTAGAAAGACTGATGGCACGTACTATTTTACGGTTACTCCTTTAAAAAAAAAAAAGTCCTCTTGTCTTTGAGAAGAAGGCCTCCCTTTAAAGACACACTTTTCTCACAGAGAACCTTAATAACCACTCATAAAACAAGAAAGCACTTTTTCCAGGTTCTCTGGTTTTCCTGCCAATCCCAGTGGTCAGTCTGTGGAGCTGTCCAAGGTTTTATTTCTTGCCCTTCCTGTTCTGGCCCCTTTAATCATCATTCAAAGAGGCAGCACAAGCTACCGAGGAGGAGCACCAGAGCTGAGTCAGACCCTCAGGTCTGAGTTCTAGCATCAGTACTGGACAGCTGTGTGACTTTGAGCAAGTCAAGTAAATTTCTGGGCCTCAGTTCCCTCATCTGTCAAAACAGGGGTGGTAATTAGAGTACCTAACTGAAAAGGTTATTGTGAGGATTTAACCAGTCATTCTGTGAAAGTATTTATAACAGTTACTGGCAAGTAGCAAAATAAGGAATCTTTGGATTCCCTAATTTCTACCATAAAAGGGCTTTAAACTCAGTTTATTTTTCCCCTTAGCTCTTTCGCTTTTGTAAATACACCCTAGCAATTATGGAGGATTCAGCCACATGAGGAGGTGGAAAGATTGTTCACAGAGCTGTGACTTAGGGCCCCCAGTCAGAGCTTTGCCATTAACCAACCCGGGGCCCTTGTTAACTGACTTCTCGGACTTCAATTTCTTCCTCTGTAAAATGAAGGACGTGAACTTCAATAAATCATCTTTATTCTTTAGTATTCGGTGAATCGCATTCTTTCCTTGCTTGTAAACTGGAAAAACATTTGGCACCCACCATGAGCCGGAGAGTCATAGCTGGGGAGTACGCAGGACACTGGGGATCCACTGCCCTAGGGGCACCCAAAGAACGAGGCCTAATGTATTCGAGGAACCCGGGCTGAGAGTGGCGTTAGCACTCATTTCTGCAAAGCCTAAACGCTCCCAGACTCACCTGAAGGAGCTGTCACGGTGGTTTGCTAGAAAACCCCGTTCTGTTAGGAAGATTACTGGGTCTCCCAAGGACACGGAAACCCTTTCTATCAAGAGGCTGGAGCGACTCAGCACGCAGCGGGAGTTGCTGGGAGCCGTGTCGCCTCTTGCCACCCATGCTCCAGGAGCGCTCCTCTCTGCGGCAGGGCCACCCCCCTGCTCCAGTGTGTACGATGGGTGTCCCCGTGCCGCGCGCCCCCCGCCCCCACCTCCTTTCAGCCCCTCCCTTCCGGCTGCCATAGAAACCGGCCTACGAGGTCCAGGCCCTCGGCCCGTTGCCCCTCAGGCCTCCCCTTCTCCCCTCCCCTGGGCCAGCCCCCCGCTCCGGATTGGTCCTTCGGGAAGGGCTGCGGGGCGCCTGAGTCCCGTCTGCGGAGCCCGGGCCGGGCCGGTGGGCGGGGTCTGCCACTGCCGCCCCTGACAGCTCCAGAGCTTTGGCGCGGCCACTGCGCTCTGACACCCACGCACCGCCCGCGCCCGAGCCCACCACCCAGAGCGCCCGGCCGGGCGCCGCGCAGCCGAGCCCGCGAGCAGAGCTCGCCACCAAGGTAAGCGAGGGCCGCGGGGCTCGCAGCCGGCACCCCACCCGGCCGCCCCTTCCTCCGCCAGGCTGCCGACTTGGGTGCTGAGCAGGGACGCCTCTCCTCCCCGGAACCCGAGGGCAAAGAGAGACCCAACTCCCGACGGGGGTGGGCGAATTGGGGTCAGGAGAGGATTAGCGCTCTTTAGGGGCACCCCCTCCGAGGCCCATCGCGCCTGCGAGGCTAGAGCGTTGGAGGCAGAGGCCGGGGTGCGCCGGCGCGAGCAGCCTACCGGTGCCCGGGGGCGTGAGCCCGGGGTGTGCGCGCCTGTGTCCCCGGGTCCCGGCTGGGTGCGGACACCCAGGTCTGTGCGCGCACTCCCAGCCTCACCCCGCGCACCCCAGCTGCGCGCCACCAGCGCCCCCGGGCGCGAGCCCGGAGCCGCAGAGTTTGAATCGAGTGCCGGGGACCTGCGTGACCCCGGCGGGCAGTGGGCAGTGAAGGGCACTGACAGCGAACGGCGGTGGTCCAAAGGAGTGGACCCTCCATCCCACCCCACGCCACGACGCACCCTAAAGAAGACGCTCCGTTGGAAAGGCTGTACAAGTAAAGAAGAGCCTGTCTCTTCTTCCCTGAGGTCCCTTCAGGAATATAGGAGCCTGAGGATTCGGCGACACGACTTGGAAAGGATCGCAACAGGGTTTTTTGAATGCCGTTTCCGATCACCTCTGTGTGCCTGACCCAGTATCTGAGCAGATGGAGAGGTCAAGGCACCCGA